>CABFOQ010045708.1:0-24665 GCA_900660455.1 Gephyroberyx darwinii | reverse complement strand
ACAACATCCCATAAGGTTAGCTACCTCAGTACATCTCATAAGGTTAGCTACTTCAGTACATCTCATAAGGTTAGCTAGCTCAGTACAACATCCCATAAGGTTAGCTACCTCAGTAGAACATCATATAAGGTTAGCTACCTCAGTACAATATCACATAAGGTTAGCTATCTCAGTACAACATCCCATAAGTTTAGCTACCTCAGTACAACATCTCATAAGGTTAGCTAGCTCAATACAACATCCCATAAGGTTAGCTAGCTCACTACAATATCCCATAAGGTTAGCTACCTCAGTACAACATCCCATAAGGTTAGCTAGCTCAGCACAACATCCCATAAGGTTAGCTCGCACTGTACAACATCCCATAAGGTTAGCTACCTCAATACAACATCCCATTAGGTTAGCTTGCGCTGTACAACATCCCATAATATTAGCTAGCTCAGTACAACATCCCATAAGGATAGCTAGCTCAGTACAATATCTCATAAGGTAAGCTACCTCAGTACAACATCTCATAAGGTTAACTACCTCAGCTGAGTTGCTGGAAGGCGTTAAGGTACATTTGACATGATATTTCAGTGTTCCAAAACGCACTAAAACCACCTCCTTACACCACTTCAAAGTTCATTACTATTATTTTAACCACTAGAGGATGTAACTGTGGCAAGATTTGCACTGACTTTACAATGTCCACAAGCTGAAATGGGAATTTATTGTTTTTTAGTGTCTGTCCTTCTAAATTGTGAATTATTACAGGAATGCTAGTTGATTTAAGAATTCAGGTTTTATTCTTATGCCTATCATATGGTCATCGTTATTTGAGAACATCAACAACAAAACTAGAATATTTGGTAGAACTAAGACCCCAATCTGTGATGTTATATGAATATACAGTACAGTCTGGTCCTGCTCTATTGACACTGAATGAATTGAATTCGTGTACACATACACTGTTTGTCTGAACCATTTAAAACAAGCCTACGAGTAATTCAAGTCTAATGTTTTCTTGTAACTGCTTAGTTTATTTAGTTTCCTTACCGTTTGTATAATAACTCAGATGATTCTGTTTCTATGTAGCACAAATACGGCTTAATTTTAATAAACTAAAAGGAAAGTGCAAGTTACTAATGTGTCATGTTCATGCAGGCTAATTTTTTTAGGCTTTCATATACAGTGTGGCTATCAAAAGCTCTGTCAAATGTACTCTATTATGTAAGTTGCTGTATTAGATAGAAAATATCCAGTATCTCCACACTGGGTCTAAGGCTGTGGCATTACATGGAGTTGAATGCCATCTCCTGGTTAAATACTATACTACAATAAATAGGCCTAAAATCTACATATCACAAAAATATTTTTTATATGAAAAAATTACTCATCCTGCATCTGGACAGAGGTGGGACCAACTCGTATAACTCTGACAGTAACAGATTACTGCACTATGAGATTGCCTCAGCACTAGCCAGAGAGACTCAATAAAAGGTGTTACTATTCCCCATTTTGCAGAACTTGATCAGGTGACTTCACATTCAGGATGCTAATGAAGGGTTATTCTAATGTCCATATAAAGAAATATTCATGGTGGGCCCAGCCACCTGCAGAGACAGTGGGCAATCTTCCTCTCAAACGCCAGTAGTTGACAGCAGGATAAATGGGAGGATGTCAAAATCCAGGCTTTGATTTCATCTCACATTCCTTATGTGTCCACCACCACCCACCACAACTCTGCCAAATAGTCGCCTGAATGGACACTGTGTCATTCAGGGTCCAGTAAAAGGTCTTGACAAAGCTTATGACAGGTTCGTCAGTGATGGATGAGGTGGAGTGCCTCCTAGGGAGAAGCCAAATAGGTTAGCCACTTTTTCCCACCGACACCTGGAATTTGCTCGCTTGAAGAACAACCATTTCTAGGTAATGAGCTTCTTAAGGCCTTTGGAGGAACCATTTGCAGCCCTGCACTGGTGCAGTTATCACTGTCCCATGAAAGCTCTGATGGGGCCTGTTGGAGGACAGTGTTTTTGGATATTGATGGCCAGGGAAAAGATGATCACTGAAATTGTCAAATCACCTGCACTGTTGAATTTATCCAAGAAATTCTAGGGAATTTGTGAATTTGCACTTGTCAAGATGGAAGGCTTTCATGTAAAATGTTTACATCTACCTAACGTTTTGCAAGAGCAGCATAACTAGATAACTGCATACATCATCCTCTATCTTTACTGTAGTTAACGTCTGCCCTAATTCCCCTCACACATCTTATAGCTGTTAACTAGCTAAGTGTACGTCACTTCATTCAGCTGCTGAGCATTGTCAAAACAAGCTGGCAGCTCTGTGACAGTGATCTGTTAGTGAAAAGTGAATATACTATGTTAGATAGGCAGAGCGGCATCATAACATTTCAGTCTGATTTACCATTGTTGATAACTGTGTTTGCTGTCACAATGCTGCCAGCGCTAACTTTAAACTTATGTAATGTAAATCTATTTGCTGAAGCATTGTTATGGTAAACGTGGTAAGCAGGGGCAAGGTCAAGCATGAATCGGGAGGCAGAGAGAAGTGAGGGGCAGCCTGAAGAAACAACAACTGGCACTTTATTCAGGTTAACATCCTTATACCTGTCCCCTCTTAGTAGGTGGTAGAAGCCTGGGAGAGACGGAAAAGAGCCCTTGAGCTAAAAGACAACTCAAGAAACCTGTTAATCATTTATACTACTTGGAGTGTGTTCCAGAGAGGGCAGCATTTATGTTACCTAGACTGTGTTCCCAAAAGGGAGAAGTACAAAACAGTGCTTTGAGCTCTCCTCGGCATCCTTGAACTGACACAGGTCTAGGTCTATGATGGCCTCATGATGTCGCTGCACCTAATCTTGACAACATACTCAAGTAGCCTCGAGTCAAAAACCTATTGTGATACAGTGCCTTTCTTCTTAAGTGTAACCACAGATTTATGTAAAAAAAGATACTCAAAAGTTTAAATCTGCATGATTTGCTCAGTTGCACTTTTAATACTAGTTTCTAAATGCTGTATTCTATAATTGAAAAAACAAAATAATTGTTTCTTGTTTTGAATAATACTTTCCCATCATTGCTCATTTTGGTTTTCTTGCATGTATGCCTATGAAATCAGCCCTGAGTTCCAATACTCATGTCAGAGTACCCAAACTATAGTGAATTGTTAAAAGACATATATGGTTTTACAGATTGTACTTTTTTTTGCAATAAAATAGTTAAAGTTAAACGATATGACTCATGGAACACTTGGTGTCATTCTGTAAAGAGCAAGAGCTATTTTGTCTCACCTCACACATGCAACACATCCAGAATAAAATAACTTGATTTCGGTACAGTCTCACAGCACATAGATAGAAACACGGGGGAGTTACAACCCAGAAGCAAGGGAAGGGGAAGGGAAGTCTCAGTCTGTGTTATTTTGAGTGTCATTTGAAAATATAATATCGTATAAGCTTTGTCACTGACATGCTGCATGAACATAAAAAAGTAACTTTATAGGTCAAGAATTATGTTGCATAGTCAGGAAGACAACATGATAGCTACCAAGCTAACGTTAGCTAGTTTGGTAACACTGTAACATTCTGTGAGTCTCAGTCTTCTGGGTGCCGCCAGTCTTGAAAATGAGAAGAAGTGCTGTGTACCTTTCTGCACTGCAAATACAGAAATCTCTCTCTTCAGCAACAGTGTGGGAAAATATATGCTTATGCAACAAGATGCAACAAGCTTTAGTTAGCCTGTTAGCATTTTAGTTGTTTAAGACAAGTGCATTTTAATGGACATTAGATTAGATTCAACATTATTGTCATTGCACAGAGTACAAGTACTGAGACAACGAAATACAGTTTGGCATCTAATCAGAAGTGCAAATAGCAGTAAAGTGCAGAGTATGTACATATGTATAGTCTCAATGTAAATATTAAATATTAAATAAACAGTAAGGGAAGATATGAATATGCTAAGATATATACAGTATGGACAATATTGAAAGTATGAACAGTGAAATGAATACGCTAAATATGTACAGTATAAATAATAATTATAGCATAAACAGGGTACAAAATATATGGTGCAAGGTCTGCATAGTGCAAAACATATAGATATATAGGATATAGTGCAGGTGTAGAGACTGGGAGGTGTGTGTGGGGGGGGTGCCGAGTTCATCAAGGTGACAGCTGAGGGGAAGAAGCTGTCCCTGAGCCTGGACATGCATTTGTTTGTTAAAAATATAAAATGTGACAGAAGACACAAGTCAAAGATGGTGTATTTATTGTTGTAAAACCAGAAAAGTTAGGAAGCAAGAAACAGAAAACATTCATTTTAACTTTGGTCTGAATGGGGCATCTCCGTATATGGTGTCTGCTTTCCTCTTTTTACCGGAATAAATAAAACATGATTTGTAGAAAATGATTTTCTGTATTACTGCCAAAACCATGACAAAATTTGATAGTGCACACTTGTAGAGGAGGGAAGCATCTCACATCTGACTGACTGACCTGAATTTGTTTCTTGATGACCATGGCACTGTGGGAGGCCGCTGGCCGTCTCCCAATCCAACACAAGGGCAGTCACATTTTCTTGATGCATGTGCAGATACACTATGTAGGTCATTACCAAGACCTTTGGTGTCAGGAGCTTCTATTGTAGCTGTGGAATCATTTATGTATCATGTGCAAGACTTTATATATCCTTAGTATAGATTTTAGCGTTGGTGTGACATGATGAACTGTCTGAACTGTGAACTGTGCCTTGTGTGACCTAGGTCAGACGTTCATATATGAATGCTGCATTATCTTGTGAGATGCTCCTATATGAATGTATGGATTGTGTGAAACAATACTGAAAGGACTGTCTCATGAGACACCGGAAAGTCCTTCACACAAGTACTTTCACACAGTACACATTGTTCAGACTAATGAGTAGAATAACCATGTAGATGTTTAGAAACTACGCCCCCCCGTCCTCCCTTTCTTCATAATCTTTGTTCAGGTGTTTCCCTGGCAGAGATATGCATACACCTTTACCGTGTGTGTGTATATATATCTCTCCTGAGCGCTCAGCTTCAAATAAATATACTCAAGTAATTCACGACTCAAAGACTCTTTGTCAACTTCTGAATTTGTTCAGCAAACTGGCGTCACAAACAGTATCTCGATACAGACTACGAACTGGGTAAGTACATAATTCATATTATGACTTCCCATGTGAGTGTGTCTTGACGCGATCCATAACCAACTAATCTGAAGAGGTTTATTATTGAACCATAGCAAACTGCATTTCTGAGTGTTAATTAGTGTCTGAGGCGTTGCTCGGGACGTATGTGTCAAACAAACTGCCTCTAAGGGTACGCGACTCGGAACATAAGTGTCGTACACGATACCTGGCTGATATCACAACGAAAAGCATTATTGAAAGGAAGTGAGCCCCTTGAGAAAGTGAAAAGGACAGTGAACAATACACAAATTAATGATTGGCTTCCACACACATATTGCAACATGTGAAACATTTTGACTGATCATACCTCAACCAAGTCTTGAGTCATACGAGCCTAATTGAAGTCATTTCTCCACGTCCCGAATAAGTTGCAAGTGATCGAATTTGTGATTTAAGTTGTACTCTAAGGCCAAGTCATAACTTGAATCCACATCGCTGTCAATCAGAGGGTTCAGTCTGAGGTGCCTGATTTATAATTCAGGTTTATAAAGTCTGATGCATTGTCTACATTTACTTTCTACATCCTGAATTGCCATCTTACTATTCCTTTTCCTTTGGGAGGGGGATAATTCCCATAATACCCATATATAATAAACTGTAGCAACCTGAAGTTGGGATCGATTCTAATTCATGTGGTGAGCAAGAATTTGCATTCCCTCAATCTCTTGTTTTTCCTCCCTCTGCAGTGGATACACACTTCTAACATGAAGTATGTTCCACAATCCACCTCTGCATGTGACATCCAGACGATCAAAAAATAAATCAATTACAAAGGAAGAATGTGCATATAAGTCTAAGTGGGTCACCAAGTATGGCAGAGAGGCTTCTCCCAGTTTTTATAGTAATGACATGGGAAATGCACATCAGTGATTTCTTGACTTTCTTCACTGTGTTACCTTTGGGGAAATAAGTTACACCAATGCTAAGAAAAGATTCTCTGCTAATAAAGATTGGCTTGCTTTTTCCCTTATCACCTGATCGGTGAATTTATAGACTGAGACATGATAATTACATTTAATATGATTAATGTGCTGTGTAAGCTTGCATCATTGTATATCAACTCATTCATATTAACTTTGCATCATTTATATTCAGTATATATGTATTTTGAGCGTTTATAAATGGTTTAACTATGTACACTGTCTGTAGGTTAACTCTTATAAAGGGGATAGGGGATCTAGGGGATACTGAAGGAAGAAACATCTGGTATTAGGACTGGAAGGGTCGCAGGGCTGTGTGGAGACATCCATGAGTAGGGGTCCCCGAGACACATATGGAAAAGATAGAAAGCCAGGGATGAAGTCATGTCTTAGGAATGTATACATTGACCCTATATAAGATCCTGCAGTTCCTTCTTTAGACACAGACTCATGCTTTGCCTTGTTTGGTGATGTTCGTCTCTATCCACACGTGTGTATTAAACTGTTTGAACTAAGATCAACTTGGGGCCTACTCTCATTTCACCTAGTTTGACTACAAAGGAAGAGAATCCCAACTTTCATCCTCCATTTATAGTTTTCCACCAGGTGGGGTTGAAAACAAGGCAGGCTTACAAAGGCATATTTAAACACAAATATAAATTTGATTTGTGTTGCATATTAAATAAATGAAACTTAAATAAATAAATGAGACTTTTGCAGTTGTGTCAGAAAACTTCCAGCAACCCTGATGGGCTCACTTTTGTCTGGACTCCTTTTGAAAATGGATGGTCTGTGGGCCGCAAAGTAATAATGACCAAAAATATTCCAACCAGGGCAGCAAAAGAGAGCCAAGAACAAGCCCTGCATGAGGAGCCATACAATAACATCATAGCTAATAGGGGTGCACCTGATAATGATTTAGGTTCCTTAGTTAATTGCCTTATCTTTAGCCTATAGTCCCTACATGCAAGTATTCCAAGTGTCAGCTCAGTTAACCTAATCACCAGTTGTTTTTTGGGTTTGATAGGAGCTGGTGAGCGAACAGGCTAACTTAGCAAAGTAACTAGCGTCAACATGAATATGTAACTACTAGTAACTACTAGGTACTAGATATCTACTACTGATGCATGACCAGCAGTCATCAGTCAATCTAAGGAAAATCTTGACTTTACTTCCTGCCTCACTGGAATATAGAAGAAAAGCCATAATGTTGCCCTCTAGTGGTGGCATTTGAAGCTCAGTGGGAAAAGGCTTGACCTTTGATGTGAAATTATGTATCCATTATATTACAAGGTACATTGTATTAGCCTTAACAAGAATTCCATTTTCATATAAAAAAACAAACAAACCCTTCCTTTATTGATTGGAATGACCTATGGGTTGCTAAAGATGAAAATAAGGTTTTATTTTTTAAAATACCTCAAAATAGCTGTTATGTTTACATTTATATAGTGAACTGTTCCTGAATTACTACTTTGAATTTTGGACAGTCAACATTTTGTCAAAAACACAAATTTAGACTGGCAATAAAATTGTTCCCACATTGTAACAAAAAATACAGAACTATGACTCCAAAACAGATTTTTGTACACAATTATGTATTAGGTACACAACCTGACTTTTGTAAACAGGGGTCCTACATTGCAAGTGAACCCTCCCTCTACGCTCATTGTGGACCGGGAACAATTGTAAAAAGAACAATATATTAGTAGAGTCAAGTGGTACGTTCTGAAACTTCAGTCAAAACCAAGGAGTACAATGCAAATGCTATTCTGTTTGGCAATGTTTTATTTATTGTTGTACATATATGACATTTTAAATATATAGTGGTGTTGACACTATAGCTGACACTACCACAATTTGTACCAGACCAAGCAATAGATAGTTAAAAAGCCATATTAGCATTCCAAATAGCCCCTTTACAGCATTAGAGGTCAAGGGTCAAGTGCTGTTGAACTGTTAGGTGATATGTACAGTGTACACTTTTCAGTAAGGTTTTCCTCTCCAGTTTACCTTTTTACTTCCTCAATAGACAAATTCAGTTGTCAGTTGGTGCTTTAACTCCTTACATCAATCCAAATCTAGCTGTTTTTGATTCATGTTTGAACCTTGAGACACACACTGAGAAAGTCCTTGTGGTGATTTTCACTGTGGAACCCTGCAAACATTATCTATTTTGTCTTTTGAAGACACTGAGAGACTTAAACGCAGCTTTATCATGATGACTTGACGACTGTAATAGCCTGCTCTGCTCTATCAAATGACAAATTGTGGCACAGTTCCAGACTGTTCATAATTCTGCTGCAAGGTTATGACTAAAGACATGTCACAGGAGCATATTATCTCTATTTCAGCTTCCCTACACTGGTCCTCCGTTAATGTAGTGTAGTCTGAAATCCTCAAGTGAGGCCCTGCTGGCCAGACCAAAGGTGACTGGGTTTTGTTGTACAGGCCCAAGGCTAAGGAGGCAACCTGAGAAGCTTAGGCAAATCAACTGCCTCTTTTCAATCCATTTTAAAAACATATTTTTACCCTCAGGCTTTTACATTTAATAATAATTATTTTACCTGTTATTATTATTATATTATTATTATTATTGTTGTTGTTGTTGTTGTCATATATATATATACACTAAAGCCTCACTATATATGTATACATTTTTATCTATTATATATATATATATATGTGTGTGTTTGTGTGTGTGTGTGCATGTGTGTATGGACATGTAGCATTTTTACCTTTTTTTTGCAGCACTTGCCTATTTTATTGTTTCTGCTGTCCTGCCACTGTATGCAAAAAATGTACTGGGTGATCATTCAGTGCACATTTACTTCCCTAATTTTACTTTTATTTGCCTGGAAACGAATTAAATTAAATAAGGAAATATAGTGATAGACACATACATTCATATATAGATAAATTTACATATTAATGTATACACACATAATTCATATATATTATTTCTCTAAATTATTAAATATACATTTTGTTTGTCTTAGCAGGCCTGTTACTAAAATTTGATTTTATGGAGCAAAACAGCATGAAACAAAGGATTCTAGGCTACTGACAAATTATGACTCTCCATAAACCTATAGATATGTAAGCAAAACATTGTAAGTATTATTCCAGGAAGATACTATACAGCACTATACAAGCTGAGCAGTGTGGGGAAATGTGTAGAATAATCCCAAAAGGACATAAGCCTGGCTGTTTTTATGGACCTTAAAAGCTTTTCGGGGCTTAATGTACTGCCGCATTTGCAGTCAAACAAGTTTGGGCCGGTAGTAGATTTCATACTGTGTCACTGATTAATGTAGGTCAAAGTAGGTGACGGAAGGGTGTCCTCCCTTGAACCCACAGTAGAAAGCCATATCACAATCCTGCAGATGGCGCGCACAGTCAACTCACAGCTCGTAGTGCTGGGTATATCCGTATGTAGCCGACCCTACTTGAGAGATGGCGATTGTCTGAAGCGACACCCAATGTCTTCCTTCACAAATTGAAAAGAAGCAAAGTTAAAGCGTGCCAATGTAAAGACAGCGAGCTTTTGCATAGGTGCAGCAACACACGCTCTCTTCAAATGTTGGAGGCAGGAAAATAATACAAGACGGAAAATAACAGAAAATCGAGTGTAATCTTAATTAGCCTATTTGACCTATTTGTGTGTAAAAGCTGGTCATTCAAGACGACGTGAAACACTGAACATCTTGTATCGTCGGGCTAAAAAAAACAACAACGCCGCGTTAATATATTAATTCACAAATACGTATTAAACAGTAACCTCGTATGGCTCATTATTCTAATCTAAACTACAGACAAGCGTGTGCGTATACACGCACACCTGTCACTGTCTAGACAGGGAGGGGGCACTAAGGCGGTGGGTGCGGGGGGGATCCCACATGACCCATTACTGCTTTATTCTATGCCAACCAGAACATATCTGAAGGCATTGGATAACGACAAAAAAAATCAACAACAACAAGAGAAGAAAAAAAACAATCGCTTTACCCAATCTGATTGGCCGACTAAACCGACACCATTTTTTCCTGCTAACTCGAGGTCAGCTCGGGACGTTAAAAAATAAATAAATGAGAAAATAGAAATGCGTAGAAAGTAAAAGACACGGCAGACAATCTAGCTTGTTGGTACCAGAAATGATTGGCAGCGCCGTTGTCCAATAAGAAGCCGTAGTCCAGATGGGGTTCTCTACTGGCAGCGACGTCGACCAATGCAAAGTTCAGACGCGTAATAGACACATAACTGGCAGTTTCCCCGTCCTTTTGATCTAGATTCGGGATAGATTTGAGAGTTCATTCAGTTCGGGGCACAGTGAATATTAACAATTTTGAATCGTGGTCTGTTGGCCGTACACGTCCCCCATCACAGTAACATGTCGGGTCTGTGGATGACGTGACAGCAACATCACAGCGAGCGAGCGTAGACACGCTTAAATGGCTGTGCGGCTTGAAGACCCACGACGGGTTTAATTTGAAAATTTGTTGTACAGTGCTGGAACAAACTTGATAAACTTGGACAGAAGGGACATTACAACTACTACTACCATTACTACTACTGTTTCCAGAGAGCCGTAATGGAGCCGGTTTCACCGTCCCACTGTGCTCTCTCTACGATTGGGGCATAATAATGTTGACCGATTTATGATCCAACCCAAGACAGTGCACTGTTCTTCCAATAGCAGCTTTAAGTGAAAAGGCGTGCCTGCCTGCCCCCCCTTCCCCACCCCTCAAAGTACTCGATGTATAGTTAAAAAATGGGAGGGCACACTTGAACCGAGGTCCTCTATGAAGGTAGGCTGCAGCGTGTGTTTATTGATGAGATGAAAAGAAGATGGAAGTGAGAAATGAAACAAAGTAAAGGAACATAATAAAAACTAGAAGCTTTGTCGGGGGAAAACCGGGGGGAGCCGTGGAAACGCTGTCGCCACTTTATTGAACGAGCTTCGGACTGCAGGTAAGAAATTGAGAAAAGTAGAGGAAAGGGACGGGTCTTTATAATGTATGTAACGCTGTTATTAAGGGGAAGAAAGACAGTAATTTCCTATATGAAAGATTTTTAAAAAAAAATCTTACTGACTTTGTGGTTGATATGCACGAAATACCATTCACTTCCATGTAGTTCCCATTGGCTTTACCAACCAAATATTAAGCGATAGTGTACAACATTATCGGAAACTTCATTCTTTGGGGAGATCTTAAGAGATTCAATAAATTGTTAACGTCAATACGAAATGAAATGGGTTTGAGGGGAGGGAGCGAGGCTCAGTTTTGACTGCCAGGCTTTTTGTTGTCCATAAATATTTCGACTACAAAAACGCGCTGCCCTGGCATGACGCAAGTTGCCCGTCTGTCATTATTCTCAACATG
Organism: Gephyroberyx darwinii; assembly: GCA_900660455.1. Lineage (NCBI taxonomy): Eukaryota > Metazoa > Chordata > Actinopteri > Trachichthyiformes > Trachichthyidae > Gephyroberyx > Gephyroberyx darwinii. The sequence continues at coordinate 13,139 of CABFOQ010045708.1, read as the reverse complement.
CTCCTTTACCTTTAGCCCTATACTTTCGGGTTTGCTTGAGAGCCGGGCAACGGGCACTTGAGAACAATACTCTCATCAAAACTGTTTCGTAGGTCTGTTTCTTTCAATCAGCCGAAGCCGAGCGATGCTCACAAGCTGCAAGCTCACATTTTACACATTATAAGCCCGGAACAACTGTGGCAGCCCGACGTGCGCATTTGTTTTTTAGGTTATTTGAATTAGAAGAAACAGGTTTTCCCATTGCAATTCGCCCGTATATTATCGTTAGAAGCTTATTTCTTCAATCCATTTCAATTCCTTTAACTTGCCAAGAAAGCGCTGGTTTCGATGTGTGAAATACACCATTATAACAGTAGCTCATACAGCGCTTTTACTGAGACAGACGTCTAGCCTACATTTTTTTCCTCTGAATTAATAGAAATATGGTGTGGTTTGTCAAATTAAGTTACATTAAGGTGTGCTCAGTAGACAGAGGAAGGCTGACCAATATGTAAGCATGGTATGTTGAGTTAAAAAAGACACCGCTGTTTCAGTTTCAGTGATAAATCAAAACTATCCAGTGTGACTGTAGTCTGGATTTTGGTGCCGTGTTTTAGCAAATGAATGGTCACTTTGATTGTCGCAATACGCTTTGCCTTGTATGTTAAAATGATTACGATGGCTGGATGTTTTGACAAAGGATGGCCTAGATCTGGGTCGATGCTGTGGTTTAATTAAAGTTGCACGAGACAGGCTTCCTGCGTGCCTTTTGAGACATTTTGTTGCAAAATATTAAGTGTGAACTTATGATGCCTTTGCTGTCCGCCGATTAGGTTACAGCATTAAGGTTAGAGGTAGCTCACCACTCGAATAAAGTTGCGAGAAACGATTTGTATCCTATGCTCAATCTTATTGCAAGTGATATTAAACAGTAGCCTCTAGCAAGTAACAACCGAAATGCACTGAAGGGGCCTTGGCGAGTTAAAGGAGTAACATGTCAATCACATTCTTTGGGTTCCATCCATCCGTCTTTGTCGTGTGTGTGTGTGTGTGTGTGTGTGGAGAGAGAGATAGAGCGGGAGAGCGTGCGTGCATGTGTGTGGCAAACAGATGTTCCCCCATAACGCTTCGCTTTGTCAAAAGAAGAGCAATAGGCTACTGCATATTCTTATGTCCATTATGAATGGGATTAGCAGTTCATCAAATACTTTCTACAAGCCAACACCCCCCGCTTAACAAGTGCATATTTCGTTTCTGATTAATAAGAACATGCCCGCCTAGCCCAGAAGTTATTTGCTCAGCACATTAATCATGTCAGAAATCGTTGTGGCGTGGTCATTGAAACAATTTCCCCATGGGCTAAGGTACAACAAGTATCACGGGTTCATCTTCATACAGGTGAGCGTGTGAGCGCACCAGTGCGCGGAGCTTCTTAAAGCTCAGAAGTGATCTGGATGGCACTTGTGTGTGTGAAAGAAATACTACTTTTTAGGACATAACCTATTATACATACAACTAGTGTTCACATCTACGTAATACAATCATCACTTTTGTTGTGATGACTTTTTCTTTATGCTTCTAATGCGGAATGTGTTTCCACTACACAAATGGGTTTTATAGGCTAGGTTATGTAATTGATGGTTATTATGTGCACTGGGTCATTTCTTCTTCAAATGTCTACAACACATGCAGCCCACTGTAGCATAATGCAACATGTTGACATCTTGATGTAAGATAAGTGCTGGGTGTAATTAGAAATCTATACTATAAATTCCACCACATTGATTGTTAGATTGCATGAGGGAGAATAATACAGTAAAGATTGACATTATCACAAGTTAGATAAGGCATATTGGGTTGAATCCCTTACACTGAAAAGAAACCCCACATATGTGTTACCAAAGTTAACACATATTTTTTGTCATTTCATTGTTTGCTGAATAGGAGAATAACGTGTACGTGATTTCCATGGGCTTGATAAGTCAAAAACCCTTGATTTGATCCGAGCAATGAGGGTGTATCTGGAAAAGGGGAGACAGCCATTATGAGCCTTGGGTACGTTTGTAGTCCAGAGTATCAGGTGCCCATTTCATCTATGTAAAGACACCAATGAACATTTATATGTATATATTCCACTTATTGTTAATATTCATAACGTCTGAGCCATAGCCATTTGCCCGCTTTCTATGTCAACGTTAAAGCCCGCCCCCAACTTATGAATATTAATAAGCATGTCTGCAGCCCAAGGAGACTCATTAATATATGAAGCAAACATAGCAGATATAGACTTACTCAACTGGTGACTCCACCTTTTTAAGAAGGAATGGAGAGATATGATGCGGTTCTTGAAATAATCCCCACCCAAAAATCTATCACACTTTCTCTTTAGCTTCAGTCAACCACCCTTCACACCGTCATCTAAACTACATGTGAGTTTCTCCCTCACTTCACATTCAGCAAGTTGGATTTCACATTTTCTTATTTTATTCTCATGACAAGTGCCTTTTCAGTGGTTGTAGTTATTGACCAACAAAATAACAGAATTGCCACCCCTACATCATCCCACTTTTTCATTGTTGCAACTATGACGTGTCCGTTTTGAATCATGTAACCTTTCCGTTTAACTTGTTAACTGCTCTCACTTGATAATTCATAAAAGAATACCATGCAATATTCATGGAATTAGTACTTCCTTGGAAGAGATAACTGACAGAAACAATTATCTTTTGTATTTACACAGATGGCTGGTGATTATCCAAAACAATTGCCATTTATTCATGAAACTGAAATGGAAGATTTTTTTATGCCTTTGTACTTTATTGGACAGTATATTGTGGAGAGGACATGGGAGAGAGTATGTAATGTAGGTCATGAGTGGAATTCCAGTTAACAACCATGTTATTTCATTTTGTTAACCTTAGTCCAATGAATCGTGCAGAGCTGTTCCTTGTTCTGTGTATTTGGTTAAGCCAAAATTTCCATTGAATTTTGGCACACAATTTATGTCGGTTGCAAGTTAAAGCCTGTATAGTGCCACGCACTCCTGATACAAGCCTGCAAATTCTTGGTCACAGCACTGGTAAACCAGTTCCCTTTCATGTCAAGAAAAATGTAAAATTCCAGTTAGGCTAGTTTACCACAGTGTAACTATAGACCTGAAGGTGTACAACATAAAAAATATTTGAGTCCAATGTGGCACTTCTGGTACCCCTGTTGAACATGTTTGGCAGCCATTTTGGCAATGCAGTGGAAATGCAATTAAACAGCCAGCCTCTTTGGTGGTTTGCCTCCAGAATGTCACACTGCTTGTTAACTGCTAGGCCAAATTATCTCTTGTCTTAGACAACATTTATTTCCGGATGTTTTTTTACAAATGTTTCTGCATGATAGTCATTGCAAGAATATTTTCCCACAGTTGATGTGTGTGATGTATGGATTGATAAAAACTAGTTATATTCTCAACTACAGGATAGCTAATAACACTTTAAGGCAACTTTAATTGACTCAAATAATTATATTTTCCTAATCTTAAAGATTTGTTCAGGAACATTGCATAAAGTTTCTTAACTGATGTCTGTAGTCAAGGGTTATATTTTTCAGCAGTTGTAGCCGTAACACTGCATTTGAGTCCCTAGTCACCATGGCAACATCTTAAAAACTCACGTTTCCCACAAGCTTCAGAGAAGTATCAAATTATTTGATATTAAATTATGTCATGCTTACTTATTTTCTCCAAATCTGTTTATCCTCTTGGCTAGTACAGTAGCGTCAAATTAGTGGCTACTGGCTAACTAACCAGAAAAGGCTTTAAGACTGCTTGCTTGGTGGATCGTTAATACTGTTGCAAAGTAGAAAGTTAGCAGGATAGCTGCTTCCTGGCTAGTTGGCTTTTATTCTTTCTTTCTTTTTATTCTTTTAAAATTGTATTATTTCGGGGTGGTGTGGGGTGGGGAGGGTATCATTAATAACACAATTGCACAACCTATTGAGAGACCATACAGGCTGCCGTGGTATTTAAGAAAATGAAATCCCCTTAAAGTGCGTAATGCAACACAAAAATGCTGTTATGATCAGTTTGACCTTTGATAAGGTGACCATTTCTAGGGATAAAACCATTTCATTTTCAGGATAAAACTGACTCAAAACCAGGCACTGGTTATTATACATTAAAATGCCTAATCAAGAGCTTCATAACTGCTACACTTCACGTTGTGTATACTGACTCAATCTATCAATTTATTGGATAGAAATAGTACCCCAGTTGGCACTATTAAAATATGCATGGAGACTCGTCATGAAAACGTGTATAATGAAATGTTTTTCACACACAACATCTAGTTGTTATGAAGCTCTTGTTCAGGTGTCATGAGTGTGTTCGAACCCGGACTTCATCCAAAATTCCTAGCAAGCCTTATGATAAGCAGGACATTATTTTAGGATTAACAGTATAACACTTCTGAAATGTATAGGAATGTAAAATCAAATGTCCACATCAAACAGATCAACACACATTTGTACCAGGACATACCTACTGTCCCCTTCCTAAATGTTTTACACTTATATTTGGTTCACAGTACCAGATTTTATGTCCTCTTGTAGTGTAATACCAACATTTTTTTAATGCTGTGATCAACTAATCTACAGCTATGTGTCAACACTGTTAAAATTGTCTGTTTATAGTCAGTGTCTTGTTTTGTGATCCAAAGCAAAATCCTCTGCAGTTGTTATTTGATACATATATACATACAAACAGAATCCAGTTGTGGGTGTGACCATTTGTTTCCATTACCTTTGCTAAAATTGCTAACAGACTCTTGATGCACGCTTTTCTGCATTTGCAGTGTTAGTTTAAAATTTGTTTGTGCTGTGGGATCCACATACGATGTAACAAAGTAAATAGAAATGAATGTACAGGTACAACAAGTACATATATTTCTTTCTAACCTTTTTCAAGAAACATATTTTGCATGAGGAAATCTAAATTAAAAAATCTCTAAATTCATTTTCAGACTTGCTGTAAAAATGTATGTTTGGATCTTGGAAGAACATTTTATTTGCAGAAAAGAAACCAGCATCTAAACTTTATTCATATTCTTTCTCATTAAACACATACACACACCCAGGCATTCAGCTGATGTGAAAAATGTATCCTGGATTCTAATAGCGAAGTTGTATGTTTGCCAAGGTGCATGTGCGTCCTCAGCTAACCCTGCTACCCATATGGTTTTCTACAAGTCATGGTGAGATCACTGCCTAGTTGAAGGGGAAAAGTATCTGGAGAGGGTTTGTGAAAAGAAAAAAATATAGACTCTTCAGTAACTTTTCAAACTATTATCTCGAGAATAACTTCATGCTGTGTAATATTTGCTTACATCCTGGCTCCAGGAAGACTTTTTAAGCCTCATGCCAGTAAACAACAGTAACAGGAGCCAAAATGTTAAGACTGCACAGTCTCATTCAAGGCACAGCGACAATGGTATGCACTGTGCAATGGGTAAACTTAAGGGGCATTATTTACACAATCGTATTTGTGCTGTGGTTGTGCCACAAAATGAAGATTATTAGGACCTAAAAGTATTTCCACAGAATCAAAACTATGTTGTTTTTTTCCCTTTTAAAAGAATTGAGTAAGCATTATTCTTTTGAAATACAACTACCGGTAATCGCTGGCAGACATTTTTACTTGCTTGACCCAGGAAAGCAATGCTATCTTTGGAAATAAATTATTTTGTGAAATGATGATAATGATCATATTGAAAAATGAAAAATGAAAGCAATATTTGTTTCCTGATACTGTCTAAATCTTTATAGAAGCTTGCAACTCCTTTTTTAATTTTGTTAACTGATGCTTATAGTGTTAAAATTTAAGTTGTTTTCCATGATTGGGCCGATGCACCAAAAGAAATAAAGTAAGACCTGTTCAGCAACAACATACAACCTTCCATGTTTCTAAAAGTTGCTGAGCTTGTTTGATGTTTTGGTGCAGCATCTTACAAGTGATTGAGAGGAAAACTAGTGTGACCTCCCTGCTGAAAAAAAAACGCCTAGACCAGCCAAGCTGGTTATGCTGGTGGCCATGCTGTGACCATAAATACTGGTTTAGCTGGTGAACAGCTTAGTATATATTTTGGGAACTTTTATGCTGGTCTTAATTGGTATACCAGCGTCAGTGGTCTCATTTACCACCTTACCCAACATCAGACCATCTTTGCCCAGCTAAGACCAGCTCAGACCATCAGCCAGCTTTAGCTGGTCGAGGGACGCTTTTTTCAGCATTGATCATGCTGTTAGCACTTTAAATAAACTATAACACAGTCATAACACCTGAGCTTTCTAAGAGCTACATGTCATGTCAGTATTTATTCAATCCTTAAGTCAAGCTTCATAAGGTGTTTAGGTGTTTCATAAGGTGATGTAATAATATTGTTATTTGTGATCTAGCAGTGGCACAGTGTCAGTTTATTGAGAATTTATAATAAAAGTCCTCAAAGAAATTGACATTTTTAACTAAAATGTGCATTACGGTTAACAATGAAAGTGTATGTATGAAGCCGTTTTTCATACAATGCATGCTCATGTTATACACACCTTTTCCTGTCTTGCATCATTTGCATGTACTCCTCCTTCACTTCTGTGGAATTTAATCAATTAGATGCTGCTGCTGCAGGGTTAGCTTTCAGTCGTAGTACCTTGCTCACTAGCTACTACCTACATAGCTTACTTTCCGCAGTCAACTTGCCAGCTATGTTAGCCATCTTAGCTAGATAGCCTATGTATAAGCCTTGCAAATGAGTCGTGTCTTGTAAGCTAACCTGTTAGCTGGCTAGCTAACATTTTTCTTCCGTATTTACCATGAAGGGTTTTCCTAACAATGCTTTTTAGACAAATGTCTAAAATATTAGAGGATGAGTAGTATTGTATTGTATTTCTCTTCTGAGTTACATATTTAGCTGAATAAGCTAAATTGAGAACATGTTACAGGTATGAAATGGAGTCACCCATCCACTGTATCATATTTATTTCTGTAAATAGAAGGAAAACGCATGCATGAATTTGCTGTTCACCATGAATACACCGTTTTCTTGATAGCCTTGGTCCAATATGACTTTCTGATTAGCTATGGTGGTGTAATTCCCTGCAGCGTGCTGCGCCCCCTACTGTTTGGGGGTACTGTTTGCAGTTCAGAGTGTTACACACACGCTTTAGAAAACCTATACATATTTTATGAAATTGACAATTATTGTTGGTTAATTTGTTGTCACAAATTATAAAATTGTGGGTACAAAATAATTAAAATGAGGTACGAATGACCTACAACAAGAGACTGAGTGCTATCTCATGCTCATGGATAGTATCTTATGCCCTTGTTGTGGCCTCAACAATTTTTTGCAGCCCTCCTGGTCTCTGTAGAGAAGCACAGGAGTAGTCAGTAATGCGTAGGTCTGGAAAACAGCCTTCCAACACATTTTTTTACACGACTAGGCTTCATTTTAAAAATGGCAATTGCCACAAAGACTTTCATTTTAACATTTTGCACTGTTCCACTGTTATGCTGCATCTGACATAAGTATTACACGAGCACCTAATGAAAGCTCTACATTAAGGCTGAATCAGTACTCATGAATGCCATGTGGCTGATATGAAGCTTGTGTTCAGGTGTTATGAGTGTGTTGTGACGATGAAATTCATGTAAATTCATGGAGTTCATGTAAATTGTTACACTTTTTCTGCGTCCATTTATTGGCTTTGATGGTCTTGTACTGAGTTTTTAGGGTTACTTACTATATAGTATCCAAGGATGTAACAGTGTGTCTTTGGATACATCTGCACTGTCTTATCAGTGAGTTTGTAGTTTTACAAAATGATCCTGCCTATTAAGGATTCCTGTATTCTCTGAATATGTTGTTTTATTTTAGTTAACACCTCATATAGATTACTGGAATTTCAGTTGACCTTATTATATCAAATCATATTTTGATTTATGTACTGTATATATCATTTCACTCAACTGTGATGATACAATATTAATTGTGTTTTGATAGATTTCTGTTAATTAGAGTAGAATAAAACCCCAATGATGAAATGTAGTTTACTTTTTTCAGTTTGTCATGATACCAAACGGGGTTTGGCCTTTATTTCATGTCTTGTGAAATTCTGTAACTGGCTTGCTTAACAACTATGTCTTGCAACACATTATTCTATGGGTCAAGCTTCCTATGACCATAATTTCATGTTGGTAGATTGCATGCGTCGTTGATTAACAGAAAACAATACCGTTGTGCTTACCTATGTTTATTTCAAATTGTTTTGTTATACTGCAGTATACTTAAGCCATAATATCTAACTGCAGTTTCTAAGATAGCCTGCAGACCATGGGACTAAAGGTGCCTGGACTTGTGTTGTGGTAGAAATTATGCCTTAATTCCTGTATCTTAATCATTCTGAGTAATATGATTGTGTTGTACACATCTCTAGGCTAGTGTGAGTTGATCCTAACTGCTGCAACTATCATCATGAGATGCATCTATATGAATGAGATACTTATGTGCCATCCATCTCTATGAATGTATAGTTTGTATGAGCCCATACTGAAGGCTGATCACATGAGAGACTCAAGAAACCTTTAACACAGTAGATATTGTTCAGTCTAGGTTGTTAATGACCTTGTAGATGTTTAGAAATGGCCCCCCTCCTGTCTTTCCCTCTTTATATTCACTGTTCCAATGTTTCTCTGGCAGAGATCTGTATACCCCACCCTGTGTGTATATATATCTCCTGAGCGCTCAGCTATTGTAAATAAATGTACTCAAGTAATTCATGACTCGAGGACTCTTTGTCAACCTCTTAATTTATTCAACAAGTGTGTATAGGGCACTCATGCGGTTGACTGTGTTTCAGTGTGTCAGCATGACAATTTTAGATGGGTCATATGTTAAATAACCTGATGAGACATACATATATATATATATATATATATTACACAGTACTGTGCAAAAGTCTTAGTCTTAGGCATATGTAAAACAATTCCATAAAGCGGATGACTTTCAAAAATAATGAAATGAAAAGTTTCTAAATATCAAAACATGTACCATAAAGAGTAGTAATGTAAAACACGAATGCAGAAAACCAAAAAATAAACATCTAAGACCAAATTTATATTAAAAAAATCTAAGGTGCTGAAAGTTGGGATTCTCTTCCTTCATAGTCAAACTAGGTGAAATGAGAGTAGGCCCCAAGTTCAAACAGTTTAATACACATGTGTGGACAGTGACGAACATCACCAAACAAGGCAAAGCATGAGTCTGTGTCTAAAGAAGGAACTGCAGGATCTTATATAGGGTCAATGTATACATTCCTAAGACATGACTTCATCCCTGGCTGGATATCTTCTCCATGTATGTCTCAGGGACCCTTCCAGTCCTAATACCAGATGTTTCTTCCTTCAGTATCCCCTAGACCCTGTGGACCCTGAGGGTCCTTTATAAGAGTTAACCTGCAGACAGTGTACATAGTTAAACCATTTATAAATGCTCAAAAGATATATATATGTATATATATATATATATATACATATATATAATGAATATAAATGATAATATGAATGAGTTAATATACAATGATACAAACATACATAGCACATTAATCATATTAAATGTAATTATCATGCCTATAAATGTACCTATCCAGTACTGTATATACATATATATGTAATCTGTATACACCACAACCTGCCCAACTATCTATATATCTATATCCATACTCATAAGGTTCTAATTAAAGTAGATTATTAACTACATTGAGCCATTTGGGTTTAATATCCTATTCAGCCATTAATTAAGTCCATAGTTGAAGATATAGTATATATATATATAGGATATTGTAAGTTTACCTGATTGAATTTCACCCAACCTGAGGAAATGTCTGTTGTTGTTGCCTTAGTTACAATCTGAAGAACCATGTTGCATCATAAAAGCTTAAAGTCCATTTTCACTATTGTCTTTGCTTCTGTATCTATCTATCTATTTTGCAGCACATCATTAAGGTAGACTGGTGGAGATTGTAATGACCCGCTCATTTAAACGGCAAGTTGTTAGCTTGCTAGTTTCTGAGAGAAAAGCTAGTTTGCTCACCCATGAAGTATAGACCAGCCAACAAGTGCAAGATCATGCTCAATGACAGTAGTTAGTTCACCGGTTCATTGACACATTTGTATGGCAAGACAAGGTATAAGCGGCCACCACCACACAAATACAATTCAACAGTACTTTGTTGATACTAGTTGATCTGTTTTCATACATCTTGTTCTTTGCTATATATAATATCTGCCATTATTTATCATGACACACCAGTAATGTGTAGATAAATTATATGAGTGCCTATGTAGGTTCATGAAAACCTCATAATGGCCTGATTTTTTTTCTTTTGGAGAGGAACAATGACCTAAAAGCAAAGACAAAGCACTTTAGATAAGTAATGGATTGTTTATCAAACAATCAAAACAATTTCAAAAAGTCTTTGCTTTTCTGTAAAATCATTGTTTTGAGCTTCACTATTTTTTCCTGTTTTTGTCCTCAATTTTTTCTGTTCCTGTAGACACAATATCTGCTTCGGGGGGTTAGAGACGTTTTTGAGACCATCACATGAGTAGTCAAGTGTTTTTTTCTGGGCAAGGGCTCATTAATAAGGGCACAGTAAGTTACCATGAGACATTCTTGAAACCATCTTTGTGATCACCAAAAAAAGATACTTATTTCATAATTTCAGTGATCACAATCCAAGACTGGCTGTTTATTTCCTCACTTCATGTACCCTTGTGGGGCTTTGTACAATGTAATATAGAAGAACATCTTTTGAAAACACTAAGTCACATCAAATTCCCAGAATCCGTTAACTTTTGTTGTTGACTTTGTATGAAAAAAGTATCTTAGAAGTAGATTATCCTACCATCTGCAATGTAGAACGGATCTGCTACGGACAACGGGTGGTGGTGGGTGTGTTTTTGACAGATAATGAATAAGTTGAACAAGCTGTCTAGTCAAAAAATAGTTGGACTTTACTTGTGTTATGATATTGTAGTGTGTATTGTCGTTTGTTGGCTTGATGAATTTGTTTGAAAGCCATGTGTCCTGCTATATTCAGATGGCTTTCTATTGGGTTCTCTGTTCTTAACACACTAATCTGCTGCACTAGTTAAGAAGTTGGTATTAGGGGTAGTGGAAATAAACATGTACAGTTAAGTAACTCTATGGTGGGAAATTTAGGTGACTGGAAATATGAAATATAATGAATTAACAACAGTTGCAGTTAGTGTGTGTTATAAAGGAATGTTTAAAGGTAGTGCAATTAACCAAGATATCTTGAGCAACGATTATAACATCCCAGTGGTATGTCTTAAGGACAGCAAGGCAGATTACTTCAGAATTTCTAAATAGTTAGTAATCCACAATAGCAAACTTAGTGTTGTTGTGAAGTAATGAAATGCCATTTAGCGTGTTTTTAATATTTTTTATAACATCCCTGGTGAGCTTGAAATCAAAAATGTAGTGAAGAGAAGAAACAGGAGTCCTGTAGGCAATGAGCAAGTTTAAAATGTGCAGCTCAGGGAGGTTTCTCATATTATAATTCTTATGATAAAAGTTGGTTCATATGTAATTGTAACATGGCATATTGTCTTATACATTTAGTGCTCTATAAACAGCATGCAATTTTAGTAAAGGAGATAGGGCAAGACACAACATCACAGCAAAGTAACTTGGTGCAACTTTTCAACATCCCGTACCTTATACAGTATATGCTTATTGATGTTTTTCAAATATGATGGCTTTCCTGCCAGAACAGTTATTACAGGCAAGTAAATCAGTTAAACCTTGAGACTGAGAGATGTTTTCCATTGCTTCTACTGATGAGTGTGATTTGGGCGCATTAATTGCCTTATCTGGGAATTTTCATGTTTGTACTTCACAACATTATAGCTCAAACACTCGGATGTAATAAGAGATGTAGCACTCTAAATTACTCATATTTAATTAGCCAGTCAAAACATTGTTTTTCAGTCACCTGAAAGATTTTTTTGTTAATTGTACAGATCAAAGCGAACTAAGTCACAATTGCATCACCCAGATTTTATTTTACTTTATTAGCTTAGCGAGACCTTGAAATGCTAAATGATTACAGTTATTTGTAATTACATGGTATTTTTTTCAGAAAAGTGAAGCGCAAACTGTATGCCCATCTAATAGACCTTCAATTATCACATGCTTGAGAACTGTCTTCATCACTTTATCACTATTACTATCACTGAAGCACGATTTACGCAATTTTCCCAATGTGCTATACAAGTATGAAATAAATGATATAAGATCACAAATCCAAACCATACTATCAAAGCCTGATTTCTGGTACGGTATTATGCGCTTATGTAAATAGGCTAAATGGATGACTGAAATTAATAATGAGAACACTGGATAGTGTTTGTTAAGCGATTGAGATTTCAAACAAATTCATAAATTACCATGAATTAGGTGTAACACAAAAGTATCGGTCTGTTTTTCTATCCTCTGTTCAGAACTGCAAATCTCCTTCAGATTCATCAAGATATACACATGCGTGGACTTTTTCCACAATGCCCCGTGTCCCTTCTGTCTCCAGGTCTAAATGCACCGAGGGTCTAATACGTGCTCGTAGCATGTATCGTAAGTGATATTTGCATATTCAAGATGTATATTATTCACATGGCTGATACCGTCTCCTTTCACCAGCACGCCTCTTATGTCTGTCCTCAACCCCATCCCCCATCCTCACCATTTCGTTTTCCCCCCTTGATTAACTAATGTCCAATTCGATGCAGTGTATTTCATGAGCTTGTCAACTAATTCAGGCGGCTGATTAACCTGAAGTCTGACTGGCGAAGTTGTAATCCTTGCGTCCCTGTCTTAATTTTTTTTTTTTTTTTCCCCCCCAGTCTTTGTTGTAGCGGCAGCAGCAGAGCATTGCATTGGCGGTCTGGAGCATTGTGTCTGATTTCCAGCAGACAAACTGACCTCTGGGGATTTATTGACAGCAAACTCTACAGAGACAGGCACAGAACCGGGAGTATGGGAGCAGAAGGCAGTGAGTGAGAGAGAGAGAGAGAGAGGAGGGGGGGGGGGGGGTGTGTGGAG
>CABFOQ010045700.1:55797-73360 GCA_900660455.1 Gephyroberyx darwinii | reverse complement strand
TTAGTGTCTCTTCCTCTTCTGTGATGGATTTCTCCCTGTATGATTGTTGAACGTCAGTACAAAACGATGGGCCTAGAAAGCAGCCCTTGCTCTTTGAGGTTGAAGGACTGACACCAAAGCCTTGTAGCTGTGCTGGAAATATCATCTACGTTTGGCCAGTTACCTGCGGGGAATACGAAAAACACACCACCAAACAACAAAATGGGACCAGGGATGTAAGGTATATCGCCAGTGTTTCTGAACACAATCTCATCAACTTCACTATAGGGCAGGGATAGGCAACCGTGTGACATGGAGGGCTGAGAGTATGCAGGTTTTCATTACAACCACACACTAAACCAGATCCCTAAATGGATTCCTCCTCTCTGGTTGAACGTGTGCTAACCAGTATCCTATAAGTTTGTGGCATAATTCAGAAATATTAATACTGGGTGAGTGCTTGCTTATCTTATGCCCCCAACCTGGACAGGCGATAGCAATACTATTTTTGAAGGTTAGGCATTTGACTGCTCAGGCTTGAGGTAGACTCATTACGTCATCTGGAAGTTTGCTTTATGGACCCACCTAGTCCTGGATCAATAGAGTGGTGCAGGGATGACGTATTTTTGTAGGCCAACCCGGAAGTTAGCATCGCCCTGGTTCCCTCGACAAAAAGCCAATGGGATTTTTCCATTGGATTTTGGATTATTGCAGAAAATAAGCACTGTGGCAACAAAAGTTTATGATACTTACACGTTTTGTTCAGCAAGATAATCTTCACAAATGAACACCACTTTTATGATTTTTGAAATTGAAATGCAATCTCCAGAAGTAAAAAGCTAACGTTAGGCTATCAACAAACTACACCACGGTCACATGACTTCAACGTCACCACCAGTAAAAATACTATAAACTGATAAATCTACAAGTTGGAAAGTTTGAGTTAGAATAGTTTGGAAGAGTAGAAACACAACTAGAGGCTGTAAAGGCGGACTAGTGAGGAGATGAGTTACCGTGTTCGGCGTGATGCGTTCAATGTCCCCGACAACCTCTGTAGTCTCATTTAGCCACTTGTTAGCAACCGCCTTTTTTAAGACACGTAAAAGCTTCAAAATTCACGAGTGGGGTATTTACTGACGTATTTTATGTCGTACAACAAAACGTCAAAACCCTCTTAAGCTTGTGTTCACCACAGACCTTATTTCAGGCATCTAACCAAAAACCCATTCAAAAAACCCATTGACTTCGAAACGAGGGAACCGGGAGTGCTAAAATGCTAACTCATTTCCTGGTTTTAGGACTCATTCCTGCACCACTCTATTGTGCGGACCTGAAACATTAACATTGTGTCTCCCTGGCACATTGCTTCACACACACACACACGATTATTACTCATAAGAAGATTGTGAGTAATGATGTTTTTTTCAGGCAAATTTGCCTACTGCTGCTTGCAAGACCCAGCCAGTCTGGAAGAGCCTGCATACCTGTGTCTTGGCTAGATTTACGGACCCATTTGATTCGCCCTTTGTGGGAGCAAGTGTGCATTGTGTGTGTGTGGTGTGTGTGGATAGCACACTAGCCTGCAGCGGTTGTGTCAGGCTGTTAGGCCTCCATAGATTTGTCAAAGTGTACAGCCTAGAGGAGCTTTCATCTGTACATGCAGACAGACTAGAACAGATTTGTGCTGATGGAAGAACACTGATTTGTGATCTGTAATCTGGTCCAGGTGTGCTCAGATGGCATCTCCCCTAAATTTTAAGTTACTGACCCCCAAAAACTGAGCTTTCCGAAAACGCTCCCCCAAGTCGATGAATTTGAAAATGCCGACACCGTGTTGTAGTGTGGACGACGAAAACGAAGACTTGAAATGATGGCGTTTTATTGTCATGAGAGCGAGTGGTCTGCACAGGTCCATGGAAGAAAGTAGGAGTTGTGGTGGTTTAGTGTGGATGGTGAGCTTTCCAAAAATGCTAGACATGAAAACGCCGTTTTCAGATTTGAACGGCTTAGTGTGGACGTTATTGTGCTCATTGTAATCTCCTATTACCTCTCATCAAGTGGTTGTCCACATAGCTGCTGATGGACAAAAAAACCACAAAAACCTCCAAAAACAATGAATAAATAAAAAAATTCACAAAACAATGAAAGAATTGTTATTTTCTCATGGACCCTCGTGTATTATCGGATTATATATTATTGGCTTTTATCAAGTTACAGGGGCCTAAGGGCTAAACAAAATACAAGTAAGAAAAAAATTGAAGTTATGAGATCTTCATCTGACAGCAACTGTATGGAAGCCTGTGAAAGCATGCTGCCTGTTCATCAGCCTCCAGCCATCCATCCTGACACCCTGTCTGTCATTCACCTATAGGTGTTGGTGGGCCCACACCTTATTGTGCTGACTTGACACTTTAACATTGTGTCTCCCCAGCACATTGCTTCAGTGGTTCGGATAGAAAGGCACACACACACACACACAGTGCGTTTGCCTGCTTTAGCCTGCTACTACAGAGCCCTTAGAAAGACAGGGAGTATAAACAGTGTCTTGGCAGAAGATATAAAGACTTACAGAATTACTAACTGAGAGCATTAGTTGTGTCTGACAGGCTGTCTATTCAGATGCACGCTACGGGGAGTCTACTGTGTAGATTCTCTCTAAGGATGCCCATAAGGGGGCATGCTGGTGCAGTGAGTGACTTCCCTCGTAGAACCAGATGTACAGTATAGAATGTAATAATCAGCCAAAACGTAATAAAATGTCCCTCAAAACTGTAATAAAAACTGTTGAAGGATAAAGTAATCAATCTTCAGAGTGATACTAATCTCAATCATAATAAAAAAAGTTATTGCCCTAATGTAATAATGCTGGTTAATGTATTACATTATCATATTACAGTATCAGTCTGAAGTTTTTATTACATTATCCAGCAGTTTTTATTACCCATTTAGAGGGACATGTGTTTTTTGGTTGTTTTTTTTTGCCCTATCTGGCAGTTATTACATTATCAATCACTACATTCCTGTTGCTCCCATATTTCCTGTCATTTCGACATCCAATGAAGCAAAAATGCCTTAAAAATAATAATAATCATATGATGCATAACAAAGCCTAGGTTGCCATGTTTCATGGCGTCTGCATCACAGCAATGTTTCTCATCTCTTGGCTCCTGACTGACTGGTCAGTGTGTAAGAGAGTAATGGTACTCCAAGTCAGTACGGCCTCCCGGGCTGGCGGTCTTGGGGAAAAGACAGGATGGGAGATAAGCTGAGGAGACGGTGTTGGCCGTAGGAGATCCAGTGTCATCTTATCAACAAGGGCTGACTGGCCGTCTGTGGCCTGGGCTCAAGGACAGAGAAAGGGGCTTTGTTTCCAGAGCTGGAGCACCCTCCCTGGTCCCTAGTCCATCTCAGTGCTTCTCTGGCCGTCCCTAGCCAGCCCTCCGCCTAGGGCTGGGTTTAACCGCAGACCGACTCTGGTTCTAATATTTCAAATTAGATGAATGAAATTCAGATTGAGCAAGTTATTCTCTGTGTAACATTGTGGGCATTTGTTTTTGATACTAGAAACAGACCATGCTCAACTGATTTTCACAATCAGAAAATGCACGTAATCTAATATGAAACCTGAGATCCCGTCATAGGAATCCACTATTGTACCGTTTTTTTTTTCTTTTTGAGCTCCACTGGGTTGGCTGGCTCGTCTGGCCTCTTTAGTTGTAGGGGGACACTTTAGTGAGTTGATTATCTCTACTTTACTTATACACACACTAGATGACATTTTTCACTTTGTACTACCAGGCAAATCGTGAATAATGCTTTGTAAACCATACTACTATATTTCAGTTAATAAAACAGAATACAACTGGAAGAGAGCTGGACTCCAAAACAACCCCACTCCTAAATACCTCAGAAAACACTATCCTTCTCTTTCTGTTCTCCCTGTCCTCCTCCTCTCCACACCCTCGCCTCCCTCTCCCCTCCTCCTGTCCTCCCCTTGTCCTCTCACTACCAGCAGGCTGCTCTCCACATGCCTTCCAGCTCCACTTTACTGCTTTCCATTTTGGCCCATTAGGGTCATCAAACAAAATTTACTGCCCCTTGGTCCTTACCCCAACCAGGCCTCCCTCGATGCGCCGCTGGTCCCCAGGACCAACGCTTTTCTGAGCCATAGGAGTGTGTGTTTTGGGGTTTGTATGGGTGTGTGCATGTTTGCGCAGGCATGTCTGTGGTGCAATAATGTGATAATGTGTAGTGAGGGGGAATGCCCAAGTCGTGGTGGTATGTGTGTGTTTTTAATTTTGTTTTTACTGTCACCTCTGGAGACCATGGAAGTTTGACTGGTGCTTGTTTTGAAATGGTCAGTTTACATTACAACTTGAAAGACTTTTTTTTTTTTTAATGTGGACCAGAATGCAGTGGGGCAATAGGGCATTACGTTATCCAGATTGATTTATAGTGAGTGCAACAATAGAATAAGCTTAGATCTTCCAATAGTAAGGAGTGAGTTCAAGGGAGTTGAAGGATCATTTGCTTTGACAGTGGATGGTACAAAATATTCCTGTGACCCTGGAATGATTTTGTTAGATGAAAAAAGTGCTAGGAAAATAAATACCCGCTAAAGAGAGGTAGAATGGTGTTTTTTAACTTCAGACAAAAGCATATTAGAGCAAGTAGAGGAGATAGATAAGGGAGAGCTGAATGTGATTCAGGGGGATATAAAGTATTTATTGAAAAGGTGAATTTTACTAAAGGAAGGTCATTCTGCCACAGTGTGCACTGCAGTGTGGGCCTTGCATGACAGTTGGTTGTCTGGAGCCACACTAAGACTTTTGGCCATAAACTGGTCTTGCAGAGGGCAGAATTTGCCATGGGCAAAAGAGCATCAGTCATGTCCAGGTTGATCTTGAGGGGGTGGGCACACATTTAACTAGAGATGTCATCTTGGCAAGCAGAGACACTTCAACCTGGTTGTGGGACAGTTGCAATAACACCATAAATATTGCATAACACCATAACCATCTGTAGCAGCTTGCTACAACCGGGGGCGCGACAGACAGAGACACTGTGGGTGTGGATACTCTCCATCGCATGTCAGAGTGAAGCCATACTCCAAATACTTTTCGTCATATTTACTACTTTTGGCTTTTTTCCCTTTCGATTCTATCTCTGCCGTGCGTTGGTTAACCGACACATCTTGTGGTGTCTTGCTTTCGCCGATTAGAAACCGCTCCATTTTTTCTTTTCACAACACTTCACATTCACATCGCGATATCAGCTTCCAGCACGCAGCATGGTTGATACATAGCGATTGAGGTCAAGGTTCAAAATATGAGAACCCCTGATCTAGTGTCCCTTGAGTGCTGATAAAGTTCCCAACCTTGATAACGAAAAGTGTGGTCAGATGCAAAGAATGCAGATCCAGTGATCTCCGGGTCGGCAAGGGTAGTAAAGAGCATCTGGTGGATGACAGGGTCAAAGGTAGTGGAGAGGTCTCGGGGAATGAGAACAGAGGATAGAGAGTGTTTCAGTGCAAACAGTGAGCGTAGTCTCAGCAGATCAGGCTGTCTTGAAGCCAGACGGGTTCAGATCCAACAGATATTGAGACGGTAATTGGATGGAAGACATTCAAGAGATGAGTAAATCAACACTGATCTGCAGTGTTTGATGTCAGACGGGCCAAGGGTAGTTTTCTTGAGAAGATGGGTAACTCTAGCTGACTTGAAGGCAGATGGTTTGCGGCCAGATGTCAGGGAAGAGTTGGTGACGGTAACCATGAAAGGAAGCAAATCAGCAACAGTTGTCTGGAGGAGACTAGTTTTAGGACTTCACCTAGGATAACGATTCACTTCTCCGGTAGGGCTGCATGATATTGACACAAATCATATTGTGATTATTATTAGTTGCAACATATGAGGCCACAGCTTTTTACTTTACACAATATCTTTTCCAGCACTTTCAAAAGGTTCAAAATGTCTTGGATGGGGGATGTGAAGCTCGGTTTGAATGAAATGAAACAGATTTCTCTAATAATTGCTGTCAGTTATTTAGAAATCACAGTAGTAAACATTGTGATTGTGACATTATTTTATTAGTTATGCTGCACTGCTCTGCAGGTGCATGCTCTCAACCCAGAGCTGCTGTTTTATACATTGGTTTGGCTCAGTTTGGCTCAGTGCAAACAACAATTGTGCAAGAAATTGTCCCTCAGAAAGACACCACAACAGAAAATAGCCACATAATAAGACATCCCTTCCAACACAACAGCAAACTGGGAAACCATTGTAGTTATCTCTGACTCTAACTGTTGTTTGGTTTTCCGACAGAATGTGTTTCTGCGCCAGGGGAGTTCTCGAGGGGATGGGACAGTGCCTTCGAGGCCCAATCGGAAAGGTTCAGTGGGCCGTGGGGATGTCTTTGTGGTGGACGAGGACACTGACCTGTTGGACCCAACCTTCCAGAGCGGGGGGAAACTCAACCCTCAGCGGAAGCCTTCCAGACATGGAGCCAAGGGAAACCAGGAGGGCAAGCCTGAGCTTTCATCTAAACACTTGGAGGACAACATTACCACAGAAAAGAAGACTGACTCAGGAGGGAGGGGCTCATCACTGTTCCCAGGGAAACCGTCCGATGACATCATCATTGACCTGGACACCGGGAACACCCCCAAGAAGCCATCAGTGGGATTTCCTGTTGCTAAGATCCCTTCAAATCCTATGTCCCCAGGCCCAAATAAAGTGACAGGGGAGATAGATGAAGGGAACATGTCCCCATCTACCCCTCATGTCTCCTCCTCTGGTCCCCCTGCGAAGGCCGCAGTTAAGGACAGGAGACCCATGGCGACCCCAAACACCACCCAGCCTGAGCATGGTACCGGGCACAATGGTAGCCAGACAGGCAAGGAGCGTCCAGGCATTGTGACCATTGTATCCAGAGATAGAGACCTGGTCCTAGGCTCAGATGGCAGGATCTACCGTCTTCAGAAAGGCCCTCCAGGGAGAATGGGGCCCCCAGGGAAGGAGGTGAGTGGTCTTCTCCCGTTTGTGTTGCTTTAATATCCTTGTGTAAATGCTAAGTATCCACAACAGTGTGGCAAAGGCAGCAAGTATAATCAATGTTACCTTACAGACGCCACATGTTTCAACAAGAAGTCCTCATTAGGTCATGCTGCCTGATGTATACTGCTCAATGAGAAGTGAATCTGTTCTCCATGAAATGTTGACACAGCATATATCAGCTTTGTGGATTTTACTTGTCAAGATACAGTTTGCTCCCTACTGATTTAAATATGGTGTAAATATGGTGTATCACTTCAAAGAGAAGAGTCTAATATCTAATCTTTTAACAGCCAGTTGTCTTTCCGTGCTAATAGAAAGTTGGATGAGAGAATAAGTTAGATCAAGCCTTATAAAGGAGGAAAGTGTGACCTGTGTTTATGCTTTAGAGTTTACAAGACCTGTTCTCCATTATGCACAATCTGAAACTGATCAGGGGAGCTAATGCTGCTCAAACATATGTTGATCCACATGTCTTTGATGCTTCTCTCTGAACACTCAGAACCACAGCTTTAGACTGCACCGCAAGTCTCAACACAATCTGTCATAGCATTACTCAATATGACAATCATGACTTCTTGCTTCCACGCTATCTAATTGGTGCAGAGGAGTATTGTCAGTTCACACTATCCAATCGGATAGCTCACCTGGTGTAGGAGGTTGGTCATCCCTGGGACTGCAGGGCAGACAGAACCAGACCCAGATGGCACATCTGGCCCCGTCTGGGCCAGTCCCTGGAGTCTCGCTTCTATAAAAACCCAAGGATCACTCAGCACGATTAGTGTGATTGAACCCGGCTGTAGGGAACATGAAGGAAGATGTCCTGCCGGCTAGGAAAAGCATGCAACATGGAGGCCTGCAATCGTTATTCCTCCCTCCCTCCCTCCTCGTGTTCAGCAGCTCAGGCCTACAGTTCAGGTTCTCTGCGGCTGGCAGGTCAGTTTAAGAGGCTGAGTTTAGGATAAGCTAGTTATAGCACAGGTTAGCCTGCAGCATTAGCCTCTGAAGAGACCTACTCAGGGATTGAGCATTCATGCAGATATGATCTCTAACAAAGAACAAAAATGCTGCTCAATATTTCTATTTGCTTTTGGTGGATGACGATAAGTGATCTTTATATCACAGTTTATTGCAAAAACTGAAAAAGTTTTTTCATGGAGGTAGAAAGATTGCTTATTATTTAATGGATGCCTATGTATTTTAGAAGATATACAATGGGATCTCAACAGAACATGAAACTCACTCAACACAAGAATGACCATGTGAACTTTCAATTCAGGCAAGAAAAAGAGAACCATCAAAATTACAGTCATGTGTTTTTTCTGTGACAGCAACAGCATATGTTGTTAGGAAAAGGAAGCAGTGCATTGCAGGTTCCATACAGAGGCCAAGCAGGTTGAATGCTATATCCCAGTAGTCTTTAGACCTTGAACGCTTGTATTGTTTTACTGGCGTCTAATGTGTTGGGAGGAAGACCTTAAAATGAATCGTTCTCACGTTTCATCGATAGCAGCCTGCAGTCAAGAAGCCCACAAAACTTGAGGTTTACAAGGGTCAGCTGCCCTGCTTGTCTGGCTCAGGCTGCTAACTTTGGCCTCTAGGAAGTTGTAGGTCAGATCAGGTCTTTCATAAATTTGAAGCCATGGAATGATGTATTGTCTATTATTGGCCTAAATGATCATGATCTTATTCTAGTGAAAGTCTGGATTATCTTGTCAAATTTAAGTTTTGCAGTTTTGGTTTAAATGTTTTTTTAATTTTGTTTTGTTTTGTTTTTGAGGATGCAGTTTTTTCTGACTCTCCGATCTGGCTGATTGCAGTATTTTGTGCTGCTGTGTGGAGAAAAGGCTAATTATCGCTGACTCCTCAAACACATTTCAATCAATCAATCAATTTTGGTGGGCAGAAATAGCTAAGAACTAGCTAGAACAATATTCTTCCATATTTTTTGCTACTTCCTGTCTAGTTCACGCCTACAATTTGATGCACATGTTGGAAAAAACGAAATGCCTCATGCAAAACCACACCGCAACCACAATGCAACACAATGCTGCAGGACATGTGTATTGTTCCATTGGAAATGAATGAACTCCTGGTGCACTGCAACACAATACTGCAATCAGTGTCCCTGTCTCTTGTGCTGTTTTATCCATTTCCTCTGGGGATTTTACTGTCTCTGCAGGGTTGTCGTGGTAACCCTGGCCTGTCTGGGTTTAAAGGTGATAAGGTAAGAGAAGCTTACTGTTTTGTATAGGGTCAATAGCCTGTGATGCGTTAGTCCGCTAGATGAATTGAATGCACCTTTACTGTTCCCTGTGAATTATGATGCTGAAATAGGATTAGAGGATGGATCTTGTTGTAGAGCTCAATTTCTCCTAGAAATTCATATATTTACTGCTGTTAACTCCTGTCCACCCTCTATTAAATTTATTTAATATTATTGTCCATTTATGCTGTAGGCCATGCTGCATCAAATCACGTCTATGTCATAAAGTAAAAAACATGGCCACATATATGAGACTAAGCATCCCATGTTTAAACAAAATTAGTTTTGTATAAATGTACCACTTCCTTTTCGCCTCTCAGGGTAAGATGGGCCCTGAAGGGCGTCCGGGACAAAAGGGCGAACCAGGACCTCCTGGACCACCAGGTTTACCAACCCTCTACCTGTGGAAAAACACTGCTGAGGAATGGGTTGCCTTCCAGGTAAGATGGTGACCCCGATGCACTCCCACTTTTTGGTAAGAAATGTTTTTGGTAAGAAGTTAAGCACCCAGTTGCTTTATGTTTTTAAGCTTGCTGTGCAGGTCGTACCCCTTTTCATTCATCTGTACATGTATAATATTTCACTATTTTACAAAAAATATAGCATTTTACCATGGCCAACAAATGTTGATCATGTAAATTGTGGTAGATGTCATGGAAAAGTCATGAACTGAAATTGATAAGAACATGTAGCGACCCAACCCCCTCTGAGACCTGACCTACTACCCGCCAATGCAAGTCCTATCCTAGACAAGATGACTTTTCCTTCCTCATCTCTCCCTCAGCCCTTGTGTAGCTCATCATGCCTCACCCAGCAGACATATGCACATCAAATGTTACCTACATATATACATTACAGGACCCCGTATTCCCATAGGTCGGTAGGTTCCCCAGATCCGTATAACGTATGACCCTGCAGTTATGGTGCGTGCGAGCCCATGCTCCTTCCTCATCTGTTTAATCTCTTCGCTATGGCCACAGCTGTATGTTGTATAATACACCCACCACCATATCAGCATGATGGAAGACTGCGTCTCCATTATTGAAAAAAGATGCTAGAGAAATAAAAGTCGGTCGGTCTTATTGGTTCGTGATGGGCGATTTGTTACTCCGCATGCTTTGAACTCCATGTGGCCAGTTTGCAGGGAGCATTCAGATACTTCCATCCATTTTGACTTGAGGGTCAGTGATAAAACAAAGATGTATTTTTAACTCAAAACAAGTTAAGAGCAAATGAAGGATGTGAGTTCATAAATTTGGATTAATATCATATTCTTTAATATCATGTTATGTCATCTTTGGTACAATCCTCTGTTCATTTACTCTCATGACTTGATTTGATGGTCATCCTGTGTGTTTCCATTCTCCCTGTAGCAAACCAATTTCTACCAGTTACTCCGTGCTGGCTGGCCTGTAAGTATGCTGTGTAACTATGCTCTTCTATGAGCATGTGTTTGTTGGGATTGGGGTGTTTCATTACTTCCTGTTGACCTGATGCTGGTATCTTCTCTGTGAGCTTGCAGAGTGAGGAGGGCCCTGCTGGACCATCTGGAGAGACGGGCAAGCTAGGCCGGCAGGTGAGACACACGCTTCAACATTTGGGCACCAAACAGCAAAAAACAAATAACCTGCACATACCACACACATCTTGAGCAGAACCTCCTTATATGTATTGGTTATGGTGACGTTTTTCTACTCAGGGGCCGCCTGGTGAACCTGGGGAGCGAGGACGACCAGGAATGACAGGGGAGATGGTGAGCACAAAGAGCATTTTTCTCATTTTAGATCAATTCAATGTAAGTAGGAATTTCTTAGCGTACATGTATGGAGAGGGTCTTGATCAGAGACACTTCACCAGGCATGGACATAATGACTGGTGTGGGGATTGACCCTGTGACCTTCCACGTACAGCCTCTATCTTAATATAGCTGCTTAGAGTGGTTAAAGGGAGTGGGTATTTGCAAATCCTCTCCGCATGCAACTCCCTATGATGTAACCGTCCTCATATTGAGAAAATGAGCAATGAAAGTATTTTTATTGCCAAATAAAGCGGTTCCATATTTGTTGGAGAATTTGATTATAGTGTGCAGAGTTTATCCGCTTTTAATGATTTAGTTATTTAAGCATCACATTCTCTCAGCGAGACTTTTAGTATGGAGTCACGTCTTATTAAAGAAAAGAGTTAATTTGTCAACAGCTTGTGAAGCGAGAGGTAATTCAGACAGTATAACATCCAGGCACCCGAGATACTCCGGCCCCGCTCGCTACCAGGACCGAAACTTCCCCTTTTCCCTGCTAACGCACGAAAGCAACGCCGTCCCCCCGTGTTGCCCAGAGTAATGGAAATGCAATTAGGACCGTGCCCGCAACCCGTCGTCTGAACAACGGGTTGACGTGTGTAACGAGCTGCTGTTGCTCAGGGCCTAGCGGAGACAGTCCCACATCAAACACCGCCGTGGTTTGGGATGGTTGTAAACACTTCCCAGCCTATGGTGTCTGCTCTGTTTACACCCACGTGACACAGAGAATGGATCCATTGTATGTGATCGTGTGTGTGTGTGCACATGTGTGTGTGTGTGCATGCCACCCTGCAAGAAAATAGCCCTTTTGCTTGGTTTTGGATGGATTGAATGGATGCACATTTTGGAAGAGGTGAGCCTGTCAGCACTGACAAGCATTATCATGTTGTATGTGTGTGTGTGCTGATGTGATGGGTGTGTGATGCCCTGCATGCATGTGCGATCCACACTGTGCTCCATTGCACTGAACTCTTCTATCACGCTGCTTGCCAACTCCTGCATGTACAGCGGTGTATCCATCATACTCCACATCGGCCTCTGCCAAGATCTCACAGGTGGTTCAGCCATTCACTCTGACTCTCCACCTGTCCTCCGGCAGAGTTATGGTAGACAACATCATTCTAGACAGTGCGTTGCTGTCCGGTTGATGCCTTGTCTGCTTGATGAATTGCTCCACTGAGTGGCGGATCGGGCCAGAGTCTTAAGAATACAACTTTATCATTTATTGTCAGTATCGAGCCAGTATTTCACGTGCAGTATTTCAGTATTTTATCTTGAAGGCCCATGGGATAAGCATAACTCGATGCTAACAGATGCTAACTAATAACCAATCCATGAGGTTCATTCACCTTTTGATGTGTTGCAGGGGGAGCGAGGTCCCAAGGGCATTCCAGGCAGAGCTGGGATCCCAGGGAGAGATGGGGAGAACGGACAGGACGGTCAGCCCGGGTCACCTGGTGTTCCTGGACCACAGGTGGGGGTCAGAGCCAGTCGGTGGCAATGGATTCAAGCCCTTAATGTTCTGTATATGTACATTTGTAAATGACATACAGCGCATGTGTGTGTTTTTCCCCGTTTTGTTCATTCACATCAGGGCTCTTTGGGATACAGGGGAGAACGAGGATCCAAGGGGGAAAAAGGTGATGAGGTGAGAGTTGCTTTTGTGAAGAAGAGTGGACAGTCCACCCTCTGTCAGGTCTGCAGTACTTTGATATTATACAGTAAAGAGATAAAAAAGAGGAAGCATGGATAAGGATAGTGAGCACTAGCCTGTTAACGTTATCTGGCTGTCATCTCCAAACCATTTCCATTACACTGTTAAATTCTAGCTATTGAGGACATGAAATATTGATATATGTCATTTAGTTGTCATGTTTACATCACTACGCCGGGTGCCCTTAGTGGGATTCAAACTCCACAACTGGCAGTGTTAGTGCTATACGCTTTACAGGACCAGACCAATAAACTAGCTAATCTCTGGAGATTGGACTGTAGTCCTGTAGCAGGAGCCTCCATGTGAATCCATGCACTGGCCAGTACGTGGCATCGTAAGGGCATCATAGCATAAGTACTTCAATATTGGAAAACCTCCACGTGTCAGTTCATTTTGACAGGTGTCTCGCTGACATGAACATGACACGTCTTCATGTCTTTCATGGCAGTGTGGCATACAGGATGTAACTTTTCCTCTCCTTACCCAGGGCCTCATTGGAACCAAGGGCCCAAGAGGGGACATTGGCGAACCTGGCGAGAAGGTACATTAAACCTGAATATATGAATTAATATATGAATTAGAATTTGATTATTTTTTTGTACATAACAGGAAATTTACACAATTGTACATAAAATCACCGTTAGGTAAAGAAAGTACCAAATATTTGAGTGTGTAGCTGAGATAGAAATTGTGTTCTTCCTATATCCAGGGCTCAGTTGGTTTGCCAGGCCCGCCTGGTCCTGTTGGTCTACCTGTAAGTGCCTTTTATTGTTCTATCACCTATCTATTTCCTTTATGTTAAAGTATGAAATACCTGATATACCTTACATGTACAAATACAACCTATCTATCTATCTATCTATCTATCTATCTATCTATCTATCTAATAAGAATGATAATAACAGCTCTATTTCTAACACATTTCTTAACTGTGTAAGTGCTGTAAAATAAAAATAACAAAACAAACATGACCAAACAGTCAGCATCAGTGACTGACGGACATGCACTGCTGGATCCATGCTAACCGCTAATCTAATCCCTCTTTGAGTGCCAAGCATAGAAGCTCTGGGTCTCGTTTTTCTTTCTTTGGCTTTACTTCTGTTTGACTTGGCCTGGAATCAGACATCATGTCTCAAAGTATTAGGGCAGGCACTCTAAGCACTATGGGCAACTGATCCGGCGTAATAAGCCCCACGTAGAAGACACTGTTTATATGTATTTAATTGACGCATCATTATCAGGTTTCATCAAGTTGACATCAGGTTGACATTTTGGATCTTCTCCCCAGGGGCCTCGGGGGATCCGCGGTGGCTACGGGCCAGCAGGGCTGCCTGGGCCTGATGTGAGTGACCTACCTCCCGACTCCAGTTGCACCTAATGTTGCTCTCTTTTAAAAAAAAAAATCTGCTGACAGGAATATTTCTTAAAGGGGCATTAAGTAAGCATTATGATAGGCATAGGTCTTACAGCTTACATTGGCCTGTAATAGAAAATAAATGAGTCACATTTTCACAGTAGAGATGAGTCAGTCTGCTGAAGAGGTAATACATCACGATGCAATATTAAACTGCTTTGTCATTGGATTTTTTTGGCTTGTGAACACAATGTGTGCCGTCCGCTCGTTCATAGCGCCGTTCTCTCTCTTTGAGCAGTTTGAGTTGTTTCAGACGGACTGGAAAGAGAGTTTTGAATCCCAGTACCTGGTGAAGTAATCGAGTTCTTGATATTGATCAACAACCCTATCAAACCTCTGCAGATGTATTATGGTCATATTGTGCTATGGGACAGTAAAAACCCTTACTTAATGCACCTTTAAATCTATTGTTGATAGTTTTGACCCTTATACTCAGTGGTGCTTGTAATGTTGAAATAGGAATTTAATATGAGTATACTGTTGCACTGATTGGAAGTCAGTCTGCATGTGAGCGTGTGAGCGTTAGTTAAATGCCTAAAATATGAGTCATGATCTGTATTCAGTAAACGCTGAGGTGTTCATGTTGAAGCGCCGGTCTGCGTGTCATTCAGGCCTTTGTGCTTTTGTTTTTACCAGGGGGACAACGGACTGGATGGCCCCCCAGGTCTGTCAGGGCCAGTGGTGAGTAGATGGACTGATGGGGATGGCAAAATGTTTTTAGTCTAATAGTGCAGATTTTCAATGTGTGTGTGTGTGTGTGTGTGTGTGATGCAGGGCGCGCCAGGTGTCACAGGACCAGTTGGCGCTCAAGGAGTTAACGGCTCACAGGTGAGATTACACTGCAACACATATTAACTCATTTAATCTGTAAAATAAAATATTTAAAGATTAATTTCAAAATACCCTGAGTAAATATAATAATAATGATAATAAGTAATAATGACAGGAATAATGATTGAACTGGAACTGAAAATATCTACTTATACCAGCATTTTAAGACAATAAAAGATTCAATAACTTGTTTTTTTTGTGTTTTTTTGCCGATGACATAAATGAGGTTTCTCTGTTACCTCCGGTTTTTAAAAAGAAGTGTAAATAAGATGTGAAAGTAAGATGACGGCAATGGGATTTTAATGATTTGACACACACAGTACCATTTCAGGGAGTTTGCTGCCATCTAAAGGTTAAAACCCATCTGAAGGTTAAAGACCGGCTAGGCTGATGTTGGTACTGTAATGTAACACTGGAAACTTTGGGAAAATATTTTTTGCTTCATGTCATTTGGCTCTGTAAAGATGTGTTTGCAGGTGAAATATTAGCTTTCATTGTGTATAACTCTTTTACTGTTGTCTCCCAGGGGGATTTGGGCCCTGCTGGCGTTATTGGCCCCAAAGGCCCACAGGTATTACATTTCTTTTGTTATATGCATGCTGCAGTGATTCTGGTTATAATCTGTAAGAAAGGGTTTTACCATCCTTTTCCTTCCACTAGGGGCCCCCAGGTTTATTGGGACCTATAGGGGCTCCAGGACTCAGTGGACCCCAAGTAAGTCCTCAACTAGGTATATGTACATGTGTTGATGTGGATGTGGATGTAGATGTGGATGTGGATGTAGATGTGGATGTGGATGTGGATGTGGATGTGGATGTGGTTGCCTGGACCAGGTTGGTCCACATACATGGAGTTAAGTGGCCTTATTGTGCACTATTGATAGTAATAGACATTGAACCAGCAACCGCCCCTAACCAAAGTGCACTTGTATACTCTCATATTTTTAGCTTATGGTGATTTTTATTTTATTTTATTTTATTTTATTTTATTTTATTTTATTTTATTTTATTTTATTTTATTTTATTTTATTTTATTTTATTTTATTTTATTTTATTTTATTTCATGCTGTTTCATTATTTGTTTGTTGGGCACTAAACAGTGTTTTAAAAAAGTCCAATACAAATAAAGTGAATTATTATTATTATTATTATTATTGTTAGTAGTAGTAGTAGTAGTAGTAGTAGTAGTGGTAGTAGTAGTGGTAGTAGTAGTAGTAGTAGTAGTTTATTACTATAACCTTCCGACTACAAGGCAGCCTCCCTAACCAACTGCTAACCTGCTGCTCACAGTAAAGCCACTATGTAACTTTAAGGAAGTACTGTTCAAGACAAGATTATTGATCGTGACTCAGCTCTTGAGTCTCTGGGTGGCTGCCTTTACTGCAGCCCCATTTGCTTTGTAACCTGTAAATGGCAGGGGGTTAAAGGCCGTCTGTGCTGTGGTGGTATCTCAACAGGGTCGTCCAGGAACCAGCGGTGCTCCGGGCCCTAAAGGAGATCCCGTAAGTCTCATTAAGTTCATTTTCTACTCATAAAACCAAACCTATAAAAGAGCGTGGGGGACTGAATGGTTGAACTTGAAAGGAACCAAATGTATTATATCTTGTACAATCATATTACACTATAAGCATTAAAAATACTGATTTCCATGCATGAACTTAAATAAACACTGCTTCTCTTAAAGCCTGGATTCTTTACTCTGACCCTTTTAAATATATTTGTACTGAAATACATGGATCAGAACACAGTGACAATGGCCGTGTGTAATGAAAGTAAGAGAAAAACGTTTTTGTTGACCCCCAGAGAGTAAATTTGTTCTCTGTCTCATTTTAAAAAGCTCATTGTGTGTTTGAGCTACATCTTTACCGATGGTGGGGCCGGGGACGTCCAGCAGAGCAACATTGTGTGTCTTGCTAGTATTCAGGGCTGTGAATGGAAACCACAGCAGGAAGCAGTTATTACTTCTAATGACAAAGTTAATGTGCATGGTGAAAAGTCTGCAGTAACTGTGACCTCGTGTCACCATAACCTTGCGTACTGTAAGTGGAACAAAGTTTCTCTTTCTTTAATACTGTCTCTTGTTTCCGCTCTTCTTTTTCTGGTATCAGGGGCCTGTGGGGCCCATGGGTGTCCGGGGGGACAGCGGCTTTGAAGGGCCAATGGTGAGTTGTACTGTATCATAGTCTGCAGGGTAGTACATTATTGTATTACAAACAGGAACACATAAAATTTGAACATATTGGATGTACTTCTGAGTGTTATGAGGAGTTGTGAATTTTGGATTCTGTCCCAGTCGACACAGTCGGGCTCTGTGATTGGTCCAGTGACTTGTGTTACCACAGCTGTATCTCACAATTCACATGAACAGACTTATAAATATTTTCACAACCGTCTCACAATCTGCCGTTTGCAGACAAGCATGCTGCAGCCTCACAGCGCCATCTATTGGCTGCAGCGTCTCAGTGGCGTATGAGATGGACTGTGAGACATTTCACTTGTTTCCAATGTAA
>CABFOQ010045700.1:39371-55660 GCA_900660455.1 Gephyroberyx darwinii | reverse complement strand
AAAAGAAATTATCTCAAATTACACCACTTCAGATTTCAGATGAATTGAGACATATATTGAAAATATAAATCTTTTTATTTGATGTATGAAAAACTGCAGAATGTCTCTCATATTATTATATTATATTATATTATATTATATATATATTATAGAAATAAAGAGTTGAAAAAGCGTTGAATAGTGCGCTGTCCGAGGTCATCGTGAAGTCCAATAACGTCCCTGTTCTCCTTGGTCTCGGTTTCAGGGTGTGCCAGGCATGCAAGGTCCGAAGGGTTTTCTTGGCACAGCGGTGGGTATTGATAACAGATGATGTGAACTTCTTCTGTACCTCTCCGGCCTTGACCCACTCTGACTGGTGACCTTTGTCCTTCCAACAGGGTAACAGAGGACCAGATGGGGACAAGGGGGATCTCGGACCTAAAGGCGACAGAGTAGGAACCTGCTACAGTCTGTGTCATACTGCTGAACACAATTGTATTAGAATTGTATTATATAACATTGAGTTATATTGTATTGTTTGTCTGTCTGTCTGTCTGTCTGTCTGCCTGTCTCTCTTTCTCAGGGTGTTCGGGGGGCAACAGGTATTAGGGGTCCTCAGGGAGAGAGGGGCCCCACTGGCTTCCCCGGTTTCCAAGGGACCAAGGGCCAGCTTGGCACCAAAGGCATTGAGGTACAGTATGCTGTTCTGTGGTCAGCCTTATATCAATCTTCAGAACAGCAGTCCCATTACAACCAGTAGCAGCCTTGTACAATAGTGTGTTCCTGAGTCAGCTGTGCTGTAGACTACATACTTCTTTTTATTTTATATCACATCTACAGTTTCAGTGTTTCTCATTTTACCTGAATTGAAGGTTTACTAGCAATTTTCATTACACTATGGCCCTGTAAACCTATTCCAACCCCATAACAGGATTCAGAAAATAGGTTTTTGTTACTCTTGTTTCTTTTTTGTTTTTTTTGTTTTTCATCCCAAAACGATTTATTTATTTACTTATTTTCATTCATGACTTTGATCTGACAGCAAAAATCGTACTTTTCTGAAAACGTGATTAATAATATGTCTCTTTAAGAATTATATTGAAACAAGTGAAATCTCAATCAATATCTTTAAGGCGAATCACTGAACTTGATACAAGGAAATATCCAACTTGATTCACTTGATTTACATTGTCTACAAGCAAAATAAACCCATTGGCACATTTTCAACCCAGTACAAGATTAAATCACATTTTTCCAGAAGAAGGATCAACATGACGGAGGAGGAGAAAGGGGAGACAAGCTTGGGTGACTTTATATTTCTTCATTCAGGGGGAAAATGGAGAAACTGGCCCTCAGGGAAAACAGGGCAGCCAGGGGTCAAAGGTCAGTGATGATTTGTGTGACTGAACGTCAAGAAATGTCAAATGACTTCAACATTTGTTGATCCAAATGTCAATTACAACCAAAGTAATATTGATTTAACATTACAGCTTTCGATGTATGTAACTATCCAATCCAA
Organism: Gephyroberyx darwinii; assembly: GCA_900660455.1. Classification (NCBI taxonomy): domain Eukaryota; kingdom Metazoa; phylum Chordata; class Actinopteri; order Trachichthyiformes; family Trachichthyidae; genus Gephyroberyx; species Gephyroberyx darwinii. The sequence continues at coordinate 54,162 of CABFOQ010045700.1, read as the reverse complement.
GTGAAGCAATACATTTAGCATGCTCATATATGGCAAGCTATGTTCCGCTTCAGTAAATCATTGACTCTTTCCATTGCAATATTCACTAAGATAGTTCATCTTCTGTAACATGCAATGAACGTGAATGTGTCACCCTGTGAAGTATTAATCAGAGAGACTCGTCACATCCTCAGTGTGTCATTAACATTTCAATGACCCAACCGTTATTGAATCCCACCCATCCCTGCACTATCTCCAGTCTCACTCATGTCTCCAGGGATGACAGATTTTCTCCAAAATGTGTTAACAAATATGTGGGCGTTGTATTGACTTTCATTGAATATTGGATGTCAGTGGTCAGCTGCAGTGACTAACGTCTGAACATCCTTAAAGGGCAACAGGGGACCAGATGGACGTAATGGCAAACCAGGACCCAGAGGGAACAAGGTATAATACTCGTGTAGTGTGTGGTTTACTTGTGTGTGTACAGACTCACAACATAAAAACACCTATGAGGGTACTGTGGCTTTTATACAAGTGTTACCACGTGTACTATCTGAAATGTTTTCTTCAAACTAGTTGAAAGGCACAAGAGAAAGTAGAAGATTCCCAATCGTAAGAGCTAGCGTAGCAACAAGTTCCATTTGTGAAAACCCACATGTATTTTGGTAGTGATCAGCACAGATTTGAGTGTTTCCTTTGCCTGTCAGTTTGCTTGGATGAAGCTACCTGCAGTGTGAGCTCCGTTGTTAGTTCTTTGGCTTTTCCTCCACTGTTTTTAACTGCTGCTTCCTCTCTTTTTTCTGCAGGGCCGTACTGGACAGAGGGGGCATGCTGGCCAGCCTGGCCCGTCGGTAAGCACCAACCCAAAGCCCTGTCTGAAATGTCTTGAAGAACTCAGTCAAAAGAAACTAAACTCTGTCCATAGTCAATCCATAATCGTGCTACGGTGCTTTAGCAGAGTCAGGCTATTGTACTGGGTGGCCATTTGTATTATACTGGGTTGCATGAATTGATCTAATGGAGCTGGAAAAAAGCAATATCAGTGACCTTCTATAATCAATGCCATTCTTACTGCTCTGGCTACTACAAAGGAGGTGGTGAACAGGAAGCTGAAGTGGTGAAACTACACCTACTAGAAATTACTGATTGGGGCCATTTTGAACAAGACAAATGTAAAGAAAGAGCTGTATGGGGTGAACAGTGTGTGTGTGTGTGTGTGTGTGTGTGTGTGTGTGTGTTTATGTTCTGTTTCCTCAGGGTTTGCCAGGGCCACCTGGAAGAGAGGGAGCAGAAGGAAAGCCTGGTACACAGGTTCCCATTCTACATCATATTTCAATACCATGATCACAGCCGTGTAAATGCTTGTATGTCAGCGTGTCCTCTCTCTCCTGCCACATGCTGTGCCACTGTTTCCCACATAATATTTCATAGCAGTGTTGGCTGATGACAGTGTTTTTGCTTCTAGTGCAGGTTGTAGCACTTAAACTGGTAATGGGTATAGGAGAGATGTTGCATTGTACATCATCATCACAATTTGTTCACTTGTTTTAAGAAAAATTGAACACTTGCAAGATTAAATGACAGATGCACAAAATTGAATTCTTCGTGTTGCAAGAGGCATGAAGTGTAGAGGTCCCTATTGTGACGTTACTGTTAGACAGCAGATGGCAGTCTTCATACACTGTGTCACAAAATGCATGCTGTGTCTTTGTGTATCACCTTCATACATCAACTTATTTCACCCAATATTGAAAGAGAGCATATTACACCGTCCATCTTAACAAATCATTGTTGGTGTATTCAGTCTTGAAGTTCATTTAAAATGTCTTCCATAACAGCTAGTGGACTTTAAGACTGAATACAGATAAAATGACTTCATAAGATGGACAATCTTGCAGTGTATTTTATACATAGAGGTTCTATTGGACAGTAAACTCACTACTGTACTTGGTTGGTTGATTTTTTTACCAGATACAATAGAGTATAAAGTAGTGAACAGAAAGAGAGAGAGGGTGGAGGGCGACAGTAAGGGCAACATCAAAAGCATTGACAATTACAGAAAAATGATTTTGCCAGCGTTGTTTCTTTATGTTGGTTTTTAAGTTGATCTTAAGCATTAAAATGTCTTAAAAAGATATCAATTTGGCTTTCCCTGGTCCTTGACTGACAAAACATCTAAAGGGTCAGGAGATTAACTCTATTACTGCCCAATAGAACCCACTAGATGAAACACATGATGGGATGTTTTTATTTTATTTCCTTGTGTGTTTGGTGCACATTTCTGCTGTTAGGTGTATCCTCAAATGTCAACTTTTCAGGAATTCATTTTTGAAATGATACGATGGGTTTCATAAGCCCAAGAGCTAAAACATGTTCTCAAGCCAATGAGAACCACGTAATCCTTAAATCGAAGTAAAAACATGAAAATGATCAACATTAGAGGATTTTCACCTGACAACAGTAACATCCTTTCAAGTGATGATATTTGCCGTTTGCTCTGAATGATATCTACTGTAACCCCCACTGTTGGGATAAATTGGGTTGATAATATTCCCTCTCTTTCAGGGTCCCGCTGGTGCGGTTGGCAATGCTGGAAATAAAGGGCTAATGGTAAGTCTATAAGACTGACCTCACCATGCAGTCGATGATATCATCCCACCAACTTGGCTTTTGTGTTTCTTTAAACAGAGTTAAACCGAGTAAAACCATCTTATTACCTTATTTTTACAAGACAGCCGGGATTATATGATGAGGTTTTATAGGTCCGTGACCAGGCAAACACAACAAATGCTGCCTGAGCCCAAAACTTATACCTGCTACCAACCAGTTAAACATATCAGGTGTGTTGACTAACTCGTAAACTGCAGCATTAAAAAGTTTTTTATGAGTGTGCGGGGCTGGTCAGCGGACTATTATTCTCTACATGCTGCATGCATGAACGTGTGTGTGTGTGTGTGTATATGGATGTACTTAGTGTTTTATGGGCAGTTATGAATCTGGGTTTCTATCCCGGTCACCTTCATGGCTCTGTGACCAGTCCAGTCACTTGTGTTACAACCTCCTTATCTCCTGAGCCCTGAAGAAGAAACAGGAAGGACAAGTTTGCTCTCTAAGAACTTATGCTGTTAAGATAGTGTGGTAGCGTTTGCCCCATCGTTTAGACCTATGCCTGCTCAGTAGCCCTTGTAGTACTGTCTTCTGTATTGAGTTACTACATCTTTAAGTGGCAAAGTTAACCAAGACGAATGTAGCCTGTTAAAGAGGCTTCAGTTAAATCGTCCAGACATCATAGAGAATAGCATTTACTGAGTAGCCTCATAAAACTCTATCCAATTAAATGGTAAGGAAACAATTAAATGGTAGATTAGGCGACTGTTAGTCAAAGATTGAATCCATTTAAACGAATCCTCAACAGCTGACTGCGCACGTTTTTGCTTAATTGCAAGAAATTTTTGTTTAATTTATGTTTTTGAACGCGCTCCTTCCTTCTACCCTTTCTCCTCACCCCGATCCGTAACTCTGTGCGACATTTTCTCATTTCTAGTTCACGCTATTCACCTTTTATTACTCCTCCTGCTACTTTTCTAGGGTTTCCAAGGGATTGCTGGAGAGAGAGGTCCAGATGGCTCGCCAGGTCCTCCAGTAAGCTTCATTTTATTCAATCCCTGTGTCTTGTGGAAGACAGAGAACCTGCCACTTGTAAGCCTGGACATTTTGTCAGTGTCTAGGCAACGAGGCGGGACGTTTCTCGGAGGTGATTTTTGTGCTCCTTCAAAAGAGTATTGCTCAGGAAAGAGGCTTTCAAACGTGCCGTTGTGCTTCCAGTAAGCAAACCTGTTTCCCACGAAGCAAATGGTGCGCTCGATTCTTAAATTCACCATATGCTTAGTCTACGATCGCCGGCATCTGTGTTCTCAGTTTGTTGTTATTGGTACCATAAAGTTCATGCTGATCAAGCTGACATCACCTCTGTGCAATCTTGGAGCGTTGAGTGGCTGAACAGATGAGCCATAAACAGCGTTATTTATTGGTCTGGTCTCAGAGTTTAATCGACTCATATTTATTTTATAGGGGCCTCCTGGGAAGCCTGGACCTCCGGGCACACCGGGGACCCCAGGAGAGAGGGTGAGTCGAAAGGCACACGCATGCATGCACACACATACACAGATGCATCTTACCTCAATCTCTTAACTCATATACACTTTCACAGTGATTGTGTGTATTTTGTGTGTGTGTGTTCTCCAGGGTTTCACAGGGAAGGCAGGCATGGAGGGACCCCAGGGCCCAGTAGGCATGTATGTAAGTGATGCTTCAGCAGGGCATACAGAGCTGAGCAGATGAGAGCAATGCACCAGTACCACTTTTTCACAGCAGATACTAAGACGAGTTAAAACTTTAAGTATCAGCTGATAACGGGTATCAGTTTGATCCGTTACTTTTAGACCATTTCGTTGTGGTTCTTTGGAAAAAATGATTGAGCTATAGACCTCCGATATCCATTGTCAGTATGGGTATCAGTGCATCCTTTGATCATCCTTATACTGACAACAAAGAAAACATTGCCCAGGGTTTTGTGTCAAGATGGTGCTGGGTGGGCCTTTATAACATCAATTGATCACTGAATTAATGAAACTCTTTCATCAATATGTTTAAGTTTGACACGGCGGTGCTGCACTTCACCGGATACTGCAGTGTCACTGATATAAAGTTTGGAGAGAAATCAAGCATCACTGTTCCTTCTACCCTCAGGGATTCCCAGGAAATGTGGGCATGCACGGGGTTACAGGTCACGTCGGAGAGAGGGTAAGGCCTTGTCATCTTTATACCTGGGCATTAAAGTGTGATCTGTACCTGGATGAGGAAAAACAAATGTTAATGGACGATTATCATTCCAACAGCTAAATGTTCGATAGTGGTGTGGGTGGAGACACCACCTAGGCAAAAGTGGTGGCCCTACACCTGCCATGTCTGTTTTTGTCCATAATAGACTTGCCACCTTCTCACCTACACACAAAAACTAATATTTGATCCCAGCGTGGACAGGATGCAGATGGAATATAAATACCAAGTGTAAACGCAAGGGCGCGAGTGGATTGATTGTCCGGATAGCGTATCCAGATGCAGGCGGCATGTTAACACGCTGTGTGGAAGAGGTCTCACACACGTTCAACATTTTTTTTCTTTCATTGCCCTCCATGTGAAGTGGTGTCAATTGAAGCATGTCTTTTTGCACGGGAACCATATTATTATGAATTGGAGGAGGTTTATATAATTCATTTGCAGTGATCCGAAGAGTGGAAAGAAATGTTAGGATTCACTTTGAAACAGTACAGCGCAATTGATGTTCAGGCATGACTGCAGCGATTGTTGCCTGAATGCAGACATTTTCAGCCTTAAAGTTTAAAAGTATTCTCTCCAACATCATAACACTAACACCGATAACATGATGGTTTTGTTTTTTCTCCTCTTCTGCACTAGGGGGAGCCAGGGTTAAGAGGTTTACCTGGACTATTCGGGAAGCCTGGACCTCCAGTAAGTGTCCGTAGTCGATCTCTATCTACAATGACATCAGTGGAAGGCTGACATGAAAAGATGAGTTTTGGGACGCTGTTAACATCAAGTGTGTTTGCTGATCTCACACCCAAAGGGAGACTGTTTCATAGCCTAGGAGCCACTAGGCAAATATATAATCCCCTCTAGCGTAATGCTTGGACTGAAGGACGGCCAGAAGCCCTTCGTCGATTTATGTCAAGGCCACCCAGGACCATGCCAGTTAAAGACAGGAGTCTCTTCCATGTTGCTTCCGCCATTTAGTGCTGTCATGTCAGGAAACCCTACACGCCTGTTCCACTCCAAGTTGATCTAGCCAAGAGGACACCGATGTGTTTAAATGAGCAAGCTTCAAGGACTATGGCATGTTGCTCATCTCGACTAACATCCTCTACAAGTTCTGCAAAGGCATATTGTTATCCTGGTTTTCTTTCTTTTGAAACGTGTTAGCTTTGTGATGATAACCTACTAAGCATCTCGGGTGGTACTTGGCCTCGAATGCAACCTTATCATCACTGTACACTGTTAGTCACTCAGTCTGAAGCACATTTTCTGACTTTGCCATCCACTTGAAAATTATTCACTTCATGAAGTGGCTCGGCTGACATTTCTTCGTCTGACCCAGTCTCATCTTTTCCATGCCGGTTGCATGAATGTGTGTGCTTTGCAGAAGGACTAGTGGAATTCATTGGAGGTGTTGACTTCTTCTCTACTCTCGTGTTTGGTGTTAATGAATTTTAGATATCATTTTTTATGCCATTACATGTAGACGACTGAGTGGATTGTATTTCATTTTCAAGTATGTTATAACTTAGTGGACATTGAGTAGTAATTGTGACCAATATTAACTGATATTTTTAGAAGACAGTAATAGGAAAAGCTACTGTAGCTAGAAAACATGTCTGATAATCACATACACCCATGCACATACTTGCAGTTTCATTTTTTTCAAAAAAACAAAATCATGTTCTCCAATTTACCAATGTTGGAAAATGCTATAAGATATCATTATCTATAGTGGTTTATAGTGGTGGCGTACCTGTTCAATTCAGATCAGTTCACCAACACATTAGGTGGCACTGAAAAGGTTAAATTGTAGTAAATGCTGCCCTCTGCTGGACACTGTCAAAATAAGGCCTTTCAACTGCTAGTATGTACCTTTTATACACAAAACCAGGCATTGCTTTTGTTTCTGGGTAACAAAAAGGAGCATGGGGCACGGCTGTCTACACCACTATGAAGGAAGTGTTGTTCAGATTGTAGCTGCTTGTCTTGAGATGTAAACTTTCCCATAACTAGTGGACAATCTAGATCTGTATGAAGGATGCAGACTAATAATAATGTTAGCAAGACAGTCGTCACTTGAGCTCTTGAAATGAGGCTGTAAGGATGTCACGGCACTGCAGTTGGTTACAAGTATCACTGAGCTAGCTCTCGAGGGGGATTTTGAATCATTTCCTCCCTGCTGTGTGTCTTGGTTTTCTGCGTTTGATTGTCATAGATGGTAAAATGTCAGTGGTAAAACTCTAATTTACATGATAATCTGACCATTTTATGATGATTTCCTCAGCACCACTGTATTCTTTAACCATGGACTCTGGCCACCACAGCCAATCAGTACCATTTTGCAACGCTCCAATTCTGAAAATCTTCAGGAACATAAAGTGTCGCAATTATACCAATTTAGCGCTTTTATGAAAATGTGAACAAATTGGCTCATTTATGACCTATTGTGCCCAGACTACTGTAATGAGTCATATTAGTCACAGAAGTCATGAGTGTGAAGTGTGAGTACCAGCATGTTCTGACTTGCCTCGACTTTTTCGTTTTTTTCCCAGGGTCCACCAGGCTCTCCTGGAGAGAAGGGACCGCCGGGACCTCAGGTGAGAATAACCTTTATTGAGGTTGTTTGTATCCTGGAACTGTGACAACTGAGAACTTTATGTCCATCAGATGAGCCATCTGATGGACACAGACTGCTACTCCAGTGGTATGCAGTCCATCCATTATGATATTACACAACACCATTTGTTGTGCCCAAGGAAATTACATTTTCAAGGCACTCAGAAAACATAATGTGCATGGGAAATAACATCATACACAACAGTGAGCAGCTTTCAACAGCATCCACAGGTAAATCATCAGTCTGGTTAGTTTCAGTGTGCCACAGTACTGGATGAGGTTTTTAGTCCAAAACGTTACTCGTTCATTTTGGTTAAAAAAAAAACAACAACCAGTACCTCCAGTTCATCATTCATCATAAAATATAGAGGGTCCAAACTGTCCCTTCCAAAACACCACACCATATTTGTTTCAGTTTTGTTCTGCCATCATTTCCTGAAAGGAAGTGTCACTTGACTAACTCTTTTGTGGATGAAATTCTTGTTATTTATCACAGGGTCGACTTGGAGATGTGGGACACCAAGGGATACAGGGACCACCAGTAAGTTACAGTGTGTATGTGTGTGTCTGCCTGTTTTTCTGTGTGTGTCTTGTATGCATCTCTATACTTGTGTATTTTTCTGTGATCTCCAGGGTCCTCCGGGTCTCCCAGGTGCTAATGGGGCGATAGGAAAACCAGGACCCAGGGGAAGCAAAGGGCCCCCAGGGATAGAGGGGCCAGACGGGCCAGCAGGAATCCCAGTGAGTGGGTACTTCCCATCGATTGCTGTTTTACCGAACGTCCCATAATCTGAGTTTTACGTAATTCATGAACATTTGGAGATGAACATCCGTGTATAGAAACAGCTAGAACAAAATGTTGTACAGGATTCACATATCACAACATAAGAACCAACAAACATATCGATTGCTAGTTCTTCATACAACAGTGTTAGCCAGTTCATGAGCCATAGCAGTACGCTCTCTGCAGCTTACCAAGAAACTAAATACTTTGCTTGGGCAGCGAAATCAAATAAAAAGACTGAAACGTTTAAACTTACTTAAACAATGCATGGGGATTTAAGAAAAGATGGAAGAAGGTGCTGCTTTACTTTACACACTTAGTGTGATATGTCATGTCAAGCATTGCATTGCATGCATTATCTCAAGGTGAACTGTTCTGGGACGCAGCGTATTTACAGCATAGTTAGAAAGAGAGTCCTGATAAAGTGGGTGGAATCAGTAAGTTGACGTGGGGCTTGTGAGTCTCCTTACTCGGCTGAATTACACCGTGCATGTTTATTTCCCCAGGGCATGCAAGGTGATGATGGATTATTAGGAGCAGCAGGGGAAAAAGGAGACAAGGTAACCTCATATGATCAACAGTCTGCAGGAGCAATTAAATGTAAAAGTCATCTAAAACAGGTTATATCATTGGTACGGTTCTGTTGGGTCCGCTTACTGACCTGTCATGGTAACCTACAGGGTTTGCCTGGACCCCCTGGTGATTCTGGCCCTATGGGACAAGACGGACAACAGGTTGGTATCGTTTTAGAGAAAAGAAAGAAGAAGTTTTCTTTAATGTACCAGAGTTAAAAAGCATTTATTTCTACCTATTGTACCTACAGTATATTGAGTCCTACAATTCTACCTTGCTCTTTGTGTTCTTTGTAGTTCACATGATATTATTGTGGCCATATGCCATATGTGTGCACATATGCATGTTTGGCTGTTTGTATATATGTGTACCGTAATTGCTATTAGACTGCTTTGAAGGAGCACAGTAGACGTTTCCATTGGTTCATGGTTGTTGTGACTTGGTTTATCCAGGGTCTCTCTGGCCAAACAGGAATCGAGGGCCTGCCTGGAAGGAAAGGGGACCAGGTCTGTGAAAGTAGCAGCAGTTTTTCTTGAGGCTTTGTCTCACTGTGGGTTCACACCACAAGCAACTTGAAAAAGAAATGTCATTGGAAGTCCATTAATTTTGTACAGCCGAAGAAACAGCAGGTCATGATGGCCAAGGTGACTTTGATGGTTGTTGGTCGGAACGAAAACATTGTGAACAGCTTCATCTTTTTGGGTGACAGGTCCCTTCAGCAAACAACCATGTACTTGAAATATGCCCCCCTAGTGCTGCAACACTGTAGGCACTACTACCATTAAATAGTAGTTTAATGTGGATCAATGTGGATGCTTGTGGTATGAACACAAAGTCAGAGTTATATGTTTTTCAGTTAAGATTGATCGATTTAACACTGAAAAGAACCTTAAGTCTGAAATTACACTTCAATCCATGTCTGTAAGACCTGTAATCATATCTCAACTCTTGCCTTCTTCTGCCACACGTGTCAGGGGGACCCAGGGCCTGCTGGGAAAATTGGTCCTCCAGGGGTGCCTGGAGACAGAGGACTCCAGGGTCAAAAAGGCTTACAGGGACCTGCTGGACCAATAGGGAACGAGGTTGGTGAACTTATCTGCCATTTATCCAAGGTTGGGTGTCTCCTATCACTCCGACCACCATCACTGTTGAATCAATGAAATACTCCTGATGCTGTTGATGATGATAGTGATACTTGACTCAAATTCCTAAGAGGTTTTTGTCCATGGACAGAGGACAACAACAAAATAGACGGAGGATTTCTCCTTCATCCGACCTTCAGCTGATGAAGTGTGTACATAATTTGCAACACAAAATTTATTGGAAACAGAACGTGGAATTTGGAAGCACCTCAAAATATGAAGCTGCACTGCCAGCTCATGCAAGCTCATCAGTGTTATCCATTAATTCTGTCTTTGTGTTGCCAACAAAACAATTATGTAGCTCAGCAGAATGAGTAATTCCTACATCAATTATTTATTGTTAGTTTTTATTTCTTGTTCTTGTCCTGTCCTGATTGTTATTGTAATTCTGAAACACACTGAGACGGTTACTGAACTCCCCAGGGTGACGTTGGGCATCCCGGTGATGCTGGTGATTCTGGACCCAAAGGGGAGAAGGTAAACTTGATTGCTGTATTAATTGAACCAGCAGCAGATGTTTCTCCTTTATTATGATTGATGGTTGATGTTTCTTTTGTTCCTTTTGTTTTTGTTTCACTGATGATTTTATTTCTGTTTTTATCCTTTGTAACTGTGTTTTGAAAAGTGATATACAACTAAAATTATTGTCATTATATTGCAGCACTTCATAATTGTAGGAAAAGTGCGATGCAATATAATGATTATTATATAGAATTCATTATTATTTTATTTTATATTTTATTTTATTTTTATATTTTATTTTTATATTTTATTTTATTTTATTTTATTGTATTATTTTTAGTATTCTGTTCACTCAGAGTGGTTAGTAGCCTGTTTGCATCAAACTTTGACAGGACCTGAGTGGTGGGTACAGTGTTTGACCAGACTTTTGTTGGTAGGGTGACGTGGGACCTCAGGGGTTGTCTGGTAGAGAGGGCCCTTGGGGAGCCCTGGGGGAGAACGGTGAAAGGGGCCCTAAAGGAAAGAAGGGCCACACGGGACTATTGGTAAGCACAACTTTACTCATCATCAAACCACAATCCTAGAAAGAACAAATGCCATAGTTTCATTTGTACATTTTGACGGGTTCATTTCCTTTCATTCATTTGAAACCTTGTATTGAATATATCTGCAAAATGAGTCATCCATATTATTTCAGGCATTGATCATTGTAGCTGTAATATAAGGGAGGGCATTAGGTGATGTATGGCTACCCCACGTTCTTAGCTGTGTCTCCATTGAACCCCTAATGAATGAATGCCCTCTTAAGGTATTGCGTTAGTTATGTGAAAATTCACGACATAGATCACACACAGTTGAAAATATTACCGCCCACCATCAGTTTGAGATCCAAGCATCATAGGTCGGATAAAGGAATCATCGATTTGCTAATAACGTCTTTTCAATCACATCTACACAACAACGCACTTCCTCTTGGTGCATGTAGATTTCAAATGTAGACATATATTAAAATAACACAAGTAAGATGTTTGATTTGATTCAATTTGATCTGAAGTTTATAGGAAAATGTGCTTGTACATGAAGCGTAATGCATAACACACAGAACTACTATCATCTGCGGTGGGGGATCAAATCCCACCATAGGTACTCCAAGTCTGCAGGATATGTGTCAATATTGTATGCACATGAAATAAATAACCCATTTAACATTTATGGCAAATGTGTGCAAGTGTGTGCAAGTTACACTTTTCGCGAAAATCACAAATGTCTTGAAGAGTTACTTTAAGATATACTTAGCGCTACGATGCCTCAGATTGCTGAAACCTTTTGTCACAGTAAGTAGGAGGATAGAAAAGCCTGTGCTGTTCCTGATTATCGGTTATCTGCTTGGGCAGGGTGAGCCCGGGCTGATGGGCGAAGTGGGACCTGCAGGTTTGCCAGGGTTGCAGGTGAGTCACTGAGATGTATTGACCCTGTAGACGGCATGTCACCCAGAGAGGCCTGGAAATTAACCCTTATTGAACACACGTCAGCTATGATTGACAGTTATTGATCCAGCTGTCATATATGTTGTTTTCCTTATGCTGAATGTGTGTTGTGCTTGTTTTAGGGAATTACAGGCCCTCGGGGACCCCCGGGGCTAGATGGACCTCAGGGACAGAAGGTAATGATGCATCCTTCCAGTAACAAGCAGTCGCCATACACTCCTAACCTCGTTGGGAATAACTATTTTATCCAAATGCAATAAATAAAAAGCGTTTCAACAAAACTTCTAACCAATCTGTCACCTTAGCCCAAAATTGATATAGAAATGAACGGAAATTTCCCGGTACATCATGTCGTCTTATCACTGGCCAGACCGCTATTTCAGCAGACACTCACTTTTTTCATGCTATACTCCCTGACTGATGCGGTCCGTTTTCATACAACTCTGATGCTGAGTCTCTCTTTTGATGTTTCTCTGTGTGAATAAATCAATTTAATGGGAGATAAAAAAAACATTCAAGCCAAATTTGCGTCCATCTCTCCAGGGGGAGCCTGGGTCCACAGGAATGATTGGGCCTCCTGGGTTGGGAGGCCTTCAGGTAAACATCATTTCCAGTCATTTTCTAACACATAGTTTGTAGGGAAAAGCTCTTTGGGTCCAATCGTTCTCCCTTTGTCATCTTCATAGGGAATTGCCGGAGCGCCTGGTGTCAGAGGAGACACAGGGAGGCTCGGACCGCCTGTAAGTCAATCCTACTGTTATGAAGCCGCTCACTTTATTCTGTTTGGTGTATTTGTCATGAGAAATACACATTAATCTATACTTGTAGTTTTAGTTTCGGGTCCCTGCAATGGCTCCAATGGAGGCTGTATTTCTACAAGCATTTTCTTCCAATGTCTTATCATGATTAACACTAAAATCTTTAACATTAAATCTTCACATTCCTACTACACTGTGTACACCGATTTTAAGTTTATTTAACATTTTCTCTAGCGATAATGGTCATTTTCTTGGTGTGGTGGCACACTACTGTTGAATGAACAGACAGGAACCAGTGATGCTGCATTAGAAGTCTTTAAAGGCTAACTGGGATTCAGCCAGTGTACATCTGTATCTGCCATGTGTCGCACGCTAGACTAGACATCTTAGCAAGTCATTTAATTCTGTAGAGAGTCTTACAATCTTATTGTCCTTGAAATGGTTTATCTGCCAACAGGGTAAAGTAATTACACTTGCTACCTTTTAAGTAAGGCAGAACAGTGACAGACACCACCCCTATCAAGATAATGTCATTGATTAAAAAAAAAAAAGAGAAAAAAACATTGAAAAAAGTTGATTTGCATTTAGATTATAATCTGAATGACATTGTAAATGACTTGTTAGGATGAATATCTTGTATTTTTACTCCATGTGATGGCAGGGCCCCGTGGGAAGGGGTGGGCCTCAGGGAGACACGGGTGCTAAAGGGGAACCAGGGCTGGAGGGACCGAAAGGATTGCCAGGGCCTCCGGGCCAACCAGGGGAACAGGTCAGTGCGCTTTTCATGATATATACCTGTTTTTGTCTGCATGCTTCATGAATAAAGACATAAACATTTGCAATATAGTGCAAATATGAATGTGTGCAATACTACGCCAATAACAATAACCATCTATCTAGGGTGAGGATGGTCTGCCAGGGATCCGGGGTCCCGTAGGACTCCCTGGGTTAGAGGTAAAAACAACCCTCCCTGAGTAACATCACCAACCTGCCTGCTGTTAATTCCCCTTGCCAAAAGATTGTTTATTTCCTAATTTCTCTAACGTCATTATATGTGCCTGATGTCTTCCTTTTCGTCCTCAGGGGCCTCCTGGTGAGGCGGGAGCCCAGGGGCCCCCAGGTCCCCCGGGGGTTCAGGTAAGTATCCATGGGTGCAGCACAGAGATGCTACGGATGATGAAACCACGTTGTGCCCTTTAGCAGCTGGTTTAGATTTAGGTTGTTTGGTACTGACTGTCTGTCTGCCTGCCTAGCAATGCCATTAATAGAGAATAATGGAGTATATTCAAACCTTTTAAAACAAAGAAACATGAAAAAATATTCCTGTCATGTAGGGAGCGAGGGGAAGCGCAGCACCGGAGGGGAAACAGGGCATGAAAGGGGAGAAGGTAAGATCTTCATTCTTTGTTCACTGCAAAGTCTTTAAAGCTTTTATTCAAGTCCTGCTTTTCCAAAACCAGTGAACTAGTGTACCATCGGGATCAAATAGTCTTTACCTTTTTTACAATGCAGCTCAATGCATTTGGTGTGATGTGCTACATGAAGGCCATTTCAAGAGCGGAACAAGTTGAGATGCCCTGCACAAAAGTAAAACCATCTGATGGTGTTGGCAAATGAATCCACGATAATGTCGCAGGATTCTTGAAGCAAGTTGAGTTGCTTCAGTCTACGGATTGGAAACAAGTGAATCCCCTTTGTTGTCCTTCATACAGATTCAATGTTCTTTTGTGGTTTGTGGTTTAATTTGTGTGTGATCACGCAATCATAACAGTGGATTGCCTCACGTGCCCTTCCCTCTCCAGGGGCGTATTGTGCATGCAGAAAGGGTAGATTGTGTCCTCTTGCTCGCTGACGTGTGTGTTCACCCCTCCAGGGAGACGACGGCATAGATGGATCGCCGGGGAAGACGGGTCACATTGGAAGGAGGGTAAGTGCTCTCCCATTCAGTCGCTTTCATTTTGCAGGTGAATAATAGATGGCGTTCTCAGAACAGTCATTAATAAAGAGTGGGGCACGCCCCCTGGAGGGCCGTGAGGGAACATCTGGTGCATGTGGAAAGATCGGGAGAGCCACAGCTTCTTGTTGTACCGGCTGTGAATGAACTATTAATGCTTCAATGATGCCAACTGGAAAACGTGATGCTGCGAAATT
>CABFOQ010045700.1:13513-39007 GCA_900660455.1 Gephyroberyx darwinii | reverse complement strand
CATGGTGAACGCATCCTCCGCAGGGGAAAAGGGGCAAGGCCGGAGCCAGAGGGACCAGGGGAGAGAGAGGACCGAAGGTGGGAGATCTGGAGAGACGAGGCTTCACACACACACACACACATTTCTGTAAACATAATTTCATTACATGGCATGAATCAACGCTATCTTTCATCCTGCCTCACAGGGAGAAAAGGGAGATGCAGGATTGATAGGCGTACTCGGGTGGGCGGGACTCATCGTAAGTTGATTCATTTATCCATTCAGCCACTCCATGTTTACTTACACCTAACTGTCTCCTAAATCACCTCTTCCTCTGTCTTTCTTATTACATGACTGGAGGGAAATGGATCTATAAAGTAATGTATTGCACCACTATAATGCATTTGATTAGGTGCTGATTTGATGAAATGTCTTATTTTATCTCCAAGGGGATCCCTGGCTTGCGCGGAGAGCCCGGGGATCAAGGTGAAAAGGGGAAAGAGGTAAACACATGAGGAGTTGAACACTGGGTCGGTCCAGTGACAGCCTGACTGGACTCAGTGTGTTTAGCTCTGTTTCCAAGAGTCCAGCTTTAGTACTGATGTAGGAGTGACTGCTCTGTTTTCATCTACAGGGAGAGAAAGGGGACATGGGACTGCCTGGACCACCTGGAGGTGATGCCATGAAGGTATGAGCTGTCAAGGGTTATCATATCACTTAAGACATAAATAATGTCTACTACTACTATAATATAATATAGCAATGTGAGGATGTTAACTATGATTATGTCTGCATCATCAAAGTACACATTATTATAGTAGAAACGTTCCTCAAAAGATAGCGGCTTTTATACTATGTTCACCAATGCATGCTACAAGCTAGCATACAGGCGCAAGAGTAAAAAAATCAGGAGAAGCTAAAAAGATTGCTAACGACATCCTTGGTTGATAACCACAACACACAGATATGAAGAATATCAGTAGAAAATATTGCACTGTTCAATCACGAACCCTGCCTTTTGATACTTATATACCAATTGTAATAGCAATTTTCAACTTTTCCAATGTCTTTTTCCTTGCCATTACTACACAGGTAGTTGGAGTGATCTTACACAGACACAACAGCAGATTTTCCAGTCCTTATATGCCGTTTTAGTTTGGTTTATTGAAGCAGTTGTGAAGAGACATGAACATACCGGGTTTTCCAATTCTGTAAGTTGTACTGGTTACCCTGTTTCTGGTCTGTGGCTGGTCTGTAGCTGGTCTGGTGAGAACTGTGTGCGCTCCCTCTACCTGTCCCTACCATTTCCTGTCACCTATGCCCCTATGCATAGAACCCTGTGCATCTAATGACCGCCACCAAGTGCCCAAAATAATACTGCAATAAATATATCTAAACAAAATAATGACATGCCAACAATAAACATAAATGGCGCCTACACCAATACTCTTATAAAGTGTAACCCTTTTCCTTATTCTTAGGAGTCTAGTGCATAACAAAAACATGCATCTTGACAAGTCATGCAATAAGTAAAAAATACTCAATATTTTTCCTCAATACGATTCAATTTTGCCAGACCAAGTGACAGTATTGAAACATGGCAGATCTCTCCACTTGTTTCATGATAATGTAACTTCACTAAACTTCTTGAAACGTCTGAAAGCTGAGATGTACTGGAGTGATGTCACCTCGTCAGCGTTTCAACGAGCACACAGAAATGAAAAGTTTGTTATTAACTGAATGCTTTGCTGTGCTGCGTGGATATTTGCTGCCAGTCACGTTCTCAATTTGTTGATTTCTCAGGGTATCCGGGGTCCTGTTGGGATGCCGGGGCCAGCGGGTCTTAAGGGAGAACAGGTACACAAACATCCTGGTTTAAGCTGTTGGTTGCGTTTGATAGATTTGATCATCTTTGGCTGTTGCTATTGAACTTTTCTCTTTTATAGGGGAATATTGGTCCACCTGGACAGAGGGGTACCCCAGGCATGCCGGGCCTGCCTGTAAGTTTCCTTTCTCTTACAACTTCCCCATCATTACCCTTTAATCTCTTTAATCTCTTTTATGTCATTTAATTTACCTTGTCGGTTTTATTCTTCTTGTTTTTAATTCATGTCTGGCTTTTATTTGTTATTGCTTTATTACACATTTGGCTATATATAATATTATTATAATATTTGGCTGTATAAAGTTTAGTATACAAATAAGTTTTTCTTTTTGGGAAGTTGATCAATTAATCTCATCTGTTACTCATAACCCTTATCCACTTCCTGTCTGGAGAAGTACAGAAACTTATATGTCTCTTATTGTGTTATTCATAATAATTCCAGTAATTTATATAAAGTGCAGACATTTCATCTAACTCTGTGAGGTTACTCATCATTTCCTCCATTGCCAGATTGTTGAATCACTTTCATTCAGCAGTACATAATGACTGTATTTAATCCATTGTGTCGTTGGAAAAATCCATTGACTTGGCTCATTAAACCTGCAGAGCCACAGCCGATGAGTTCTTAATGCAGTGGGTTAAAGCACTAGGAAGTCGCGGAAGCTCTTATTGTCCGTCTACACACTCGAGAGCTGGCTATCATAATCGTCCTTTTATTCTCCTGCTCTCTCTTCTGTTGCAGGGTTATTTTGGATTGAAGGTATGATACAATCACTCCAAGCAATTTTGTCCTTGCAAATGAAACTCACTGTAGCTGATACTCATCTTTATCTGAAGCAAATGTTCTGGAGAACTGTGCATCAGTGTTGCCCTGGTTTGTGTTAACAGCAAACATAATCATAAATCTGTCACACTTTGGAGATACCATTACAGTGTAATGGGTCTGTATTTTCTTATCAGTGTATTTCATGGTCAGTCCGATGGTATCACAGAATACTGTGTATATCTGTATATCTGGTGCCCATTACATATGCTCCTGCCCACAGGGTCTGAAAGGCTTCCAAGGTTTACCTGGGCATCCTGGGAGGAGGGGCTTACCGGTGAGTTATGTGTGGGCCTACTGTACTGTATATAGCTCAATATCACCAGAATTAGGGGTTTGATTTCCTATGGGGTCACCAGTGGTACAAATAAAATGTGTAGTCCTGGTACTGTAAGGCACTTTAGATTAAAGCATCTAGCAATTGGCAAATGTATAAAGTCATTCAAAGATTAAGTCAGCAAATATGAGGTTAGCATGACATGTACAATTCTTCTTCTATGTCTGTTATTGTGCTGACCTACTGACTTTTAACCACCACTAGTTTTGGATGTGGGGGGAAATAGGCATACATTGTTTGGCTGAGCCTGCTTCTTGAAATACACCAGTGGGCAACTTTAGTACAGTTGTTATACTGCAAAGAATGTTCTTTGTCAGAAGTCACTCGCTTTTTGTCTTAATATCTTGAGACAAATGTTTTTCTTGAGTGGAGAACTCAAGGTGAGATTTTGTTTCCAGTACAACTCAACAACTTGTTTCAATAGTTTTCCTGAAGGACATGATATTATATTGAGACAGATGGAGAAATCGAATAAAATTGAAACATGTGAAACTGATTTTTGGCTTGCTTTAGGAATATAAGATTTTAAGACAGGGTAAGTATTACTTGGCTTAAGATCGAGATTTTTTGGCGTGTACTCCCAGAAAGCAATCTAACCATTACATTTGGTTCTAGGGTCCACCTGGGGAACCTGGACCCCCAGGCTCATCATTGAACTTGACCTTGACTCAACTCAAGGCAAGTGATCCATATCTCGATTGCCTAGTAATAAATATATTATGAATTGGTTAAACAGGTCAATGTCCCAACCCATGTATCATGTAAGACCACTGAAGATATTTCTAAGTAGAATTTTTAGCTTTTCTTTTTATTACTACTTTTAAAGACATTCTGCTTAATTCAATAGTATAGCAGTATTAGATTAGATTAGATTAGATTGTCCTCGAGGGGAAATTGCAGTTAGCAGCAGTACAAGACAGGAAAGAAGAGAGAGAGCTGCTGCAAGGCTGCCTGCCTCTGCTGGCTCCAGAAGTAGGTCCATGATATAGCAGGGTTATAGCAGGGGCTATGGTGGGACAAGTGATTGAATGCTTGGTAAACAAATGGTTGTAAGCTAAACTCACAACTTTTTTCTTGTTGTCAATATCCTAATATATATATCCAACATCTCACGTGTAAACCTTTTGTACTTAGTATTTGAATCTCTGTAATGGCAAATAAAAAATACCAACATTTTTTGTTTTCTTTACTTTTTAGTTACAATTACAAGTTACAATAGTTGAGACTTTTTCCCTCATATTTCATATATCCCAAAAAGTGAAGCAACTCTCTGGATCTCTTTCTGTGTCTAGGATCTTATGTACGTGTCCGACAAGCCCAACTATCCACTGATCCAGAGCCTGCTGGATTCTCTGCAGCATGAGCTTCGGCTGCTGGTGGACCCTCCTGATGGTAGCAAGGAGCACCCTGCTAGCACCTGCCTGGAGCTTTGGCTTTGTCACCCCAACTACACCAGCGGTCAGTCAGACACTAAGGCCTCAGTCATATTTGCACTTGAAAACATTTGGAGAACCGTTTTAGCTTTTCTCAAATTGCCTGATAGAATAAATCCATTTGTTTAGCTGCCAAATCATTCTGCTCCGTTGAAGCATATGCTTTCAAACTGGAATGATTCACATCAACAGCAACTCTCAGTTCATGGCTGCCTAATTGACAGTGTTGCTATGGTTGCATCTTCAGTGATAATCATTGCACAAGTAACTGGAATGTTGTGAAACCACAAAACTAAAGCATGTCCATAATGAAACCTCAAAAAATGTAAATAAATATACCTATATAAAGGTATAGGTATATATACCTATATAAAGGTAGGAAGTGTGTTATATATGTCAGAGTGGAGTGAGCCACAGTCTAGCATATTTTGGTGCTGGCTTATTTGTTGAAATGTGTTTCTAGGACATACCAGTGGTTTATATAATAATAATTATGAGAATAAGCAGTGAGAACAAAAACCCTGGTGGAATTACCAAGTTTGTTGTTACCTTTCATTCACCTTATTTTACTCTTTTTCTGTGAATAAAAAGCAAGGAGAAAGCATTTTCTCCTTCTCTGGTGTACTATGAGAGAGCCCCTGTGAGCTGGTCTCGTGTGTCAAATCTATACTGTCACAGCACAGGCGACTAAAAATCTGATGTTTTGATTGTTATACACACAGGACAGTAAAAAAACAATAAAGCTTGGTTTTAAAATACTTATGTGATATGTATTAAAACACACAAAATGAAAAAAAATTGTTGCTGAGAATATGCATCAATGCAGCTCACAATACACTGTACACTGATGAATATTATCATGAAAATTGATTCCAAAATGAAAGCCATTGATTTGTTGAGAATGCAAGGTGACTGGTAACTGCTCATGCATCTAATGAATTATCTAATGATTAATGCTTCTTATTAATATGGTGTCATTGAACATCATACATGAAAGATGTAGGTCCCCTGTGCACGGTGGCTGGTTAGGGCAGGAACAACGATACATGAAAGTATAGAAACTGACAGACTTCTTTAATACAGTGCAGTTCTTTTCAGTGACTGGTGTGTTTCCAGGCTTCCTCAGGTTTGCTCTTCCTGTCAGGTCCGAAGCCGTTCAGTGAGCTAGACTGCTTCCATCCGTGCAGATCTTAATGAACTTGAGCTTGACCTCTCTCTGCAGGAATGTATTACATCGACCCCAACCAGGGCAGCCCAGCTGATGCTCTGCTGGCCTACTGCAGCTTCTCTGGTGCATCAAAAGAGACCTGCCTTCATCCTCGGGATTCCCAGGTACAAAGACATTATCAGAGAAAGCCGTCAATGAGGTGCCTGCTAACTTCGTGTAATACCTCAAACCTCATAACCGATACAGAATAAGTCTTTATTATCATCAACATTTCAAGGGTGGTGTTGTGAGGCAGACCATCTTTCATCTGCACTACCTGGGTTCAAGCATCCATGTCAACAAGCATATGCCCTCTGAAGTGTCACTGAGCAATACAATAAATCCCTACTGGCTCCAGGGGTGTTGTTCTGCACTCTGACCCCCCTATGGGTGGGGCAATGCGTGGATCAATAAAATACTGCATGTGACCCCTGACACCCCGCTGAGTGCAGCTTGCCCATCAGTGATAATTGTCTTTCTCTCGTGTGCAGATATACTTTCAATTCCTAGAACGCCATCGCCCGCCGGCTCACCTCTCACCCTCACTACTCTCGTACAACCGATGCTTGAACATTCAGTACTAAATAAAACACTTGAGTCACTCAACCAAAGAATAATATGAATCGGTCTCGCGTACCTCAGAGTGAATGCATTTTAAGTATCCTTACTTAAAAGCAAATTGGATTCCTATGCAATTTGCCTCGGGTTCATGCTTGAGCTGCATGCTGATCTGAAGTTCATCAGCTGCTGTCTGTATACCGTTTCTCTCCGTGAGTCACGTACATGAAAGCAGGACTTGCATTACAATTTCCCTTCTACTTTCCCCCCACAGCTGCCCATGAAACCATGGATGGAAGAGGCTTCTGCAGAGGGATCTTTCCAGTGGCTCAGCAGGCTAGAGCAGGGATTTCAGGTGGGTCACCTCTATAGCATGAACCCGTCAAATAACAAACGTTCCTTAACCCCATTTCCAGCAGTTATAACCTTGTGAAGTGTTAAGATCGCTGACTTCAATATGAACGTGCACCTCAATACAGTTAAAACTGCATCAACAAGCTATATCACATTAATGGTATTTGTGGTGTATCGCATTGAATGTACATAAATATATATTTTTACTTTGCAGAGTGAAATCAAAACCTGGAGACATCCTCTACATTCTTTTAACAACTCTTTAATAAAAAATAAAAAAAATGTTAGTTTGTGCTAGTCTGTCTTACCTCTGGATTCCTCCTGCAAGGAAACATGGGAATTTAGACTGTAATGATTTGACGATTACAATGATAGACTGCCTGTCTCCAGTAAGGATGGGGTGTCTCCACGGCGTGTTCAGCATGGGGTCGATGGTTTCACGTTGGTTTCTTATTAATTTCCACTGTGTTCAGTAAGCATGAAGATTTTCAGATTGTTTTACAATGTTTGCAGCATCAGGAAATCAATTTAACTCCAAATGTAAGTGATAGGAACGATGTCCTTGAAGTAGCAGCGAGTTGGAGGATTGTTCAGTGTTGACAGAGGTCTTCCTTCTACCTCTTCTTCTTTAATCATCGACGATCTGTGAGGAATAATGAACCAAATTCTTCTTCTCCTCCTATCAGTTTTACTATCCAGGTGCCAACGTGGTCCAGATGCGTTTCCTGAGACTGCACAGTAACACTGCCATCCAGAAGGTGACCTACTCCTGCCACCCAGGGCACAGACTAGGCCAGACAGACAGAGACGTCAAATTCCTTACTGATACGAGGAAGCAGAGTTACCTGGGAGCGCTGAAGGACTGCGTGGTACGTAAGAGATGTTTGAGCTTGAGTCCACCAGGCACAGCGGTGCTAAACACAGGCTTAGGGGACTGTCGGTCATGCCTACTGGCGTTTTTATGGAACTATTTACAGCTTTGTGTTTGACGCGATGGATGGATCTCTGGTGTTAAAGTTGTTTTGAACTTAGCACTTGTTGCTGAGTGTTAAAAACATGCTACATTTTGTGGGGTTTGGGATTTATACTTCACTAGAACATGTTTTGTGCTTAAATCTCTAAAGGAGTTTATGAATTGTCAACCTCAAAAACTGGCTGCTCTGGGAACCTACAGTGCCTTGCGAAAGTATTCGCCCCCCTTGGCGTTTTTCCTATTTTGTTGCATTACAACCTGTAATTTAAATGGATTTTTCTTTGGATTTTATGTAATGGACCGACACAAAATAGTCCAAATTGGTGAAGTGAAATAAAAAAAAAAACTTGTTTTACAAAATTCTTAAAAATAAAAAACTGAAAAGTGGTGCATGCATGTGTATTCACCCCCTTTGCTATGAAGCCCCTAACTAAGATCTGGTGCAACCAATTACCTTCAGAAGTCACATAATTAGTTGAATAAAGTCCACCTGTGTGCAATCTAAGTCACATGATCTGTCATATGATCTCAGTATATATACACCTGTTCTGAAAGGCCCCAGAGTCTGCAGCACCACTAAGCAAGGGGCACCATGAAGACCAAGGAGCTCTCCAAACAGGTCAGGGACAAAGTCGTGGAGAAGTACAGATCAGAGTTGGGTTATAAAAAAATATCCCAAACTTTGAACATCCCACAGAGCACCATTAAATCCATTATTACAAAATGGAAAGAATATGGCACCACAACAAACCTGCCAAGAGAAGGCCGCCCACCAAAACTCCCAAAACTCCCAGACCAGGCAGGGAGGGCATTAATCAGAGAGGCAACAAAAAGACCAAAGATAACCCTGAAGGAGCTGGAAAGCTCCACAGCTCAGAAACATTGAAATGTGTTGGAATGGCCTAGTCAAAGCCCAGACCTCAATCCAATTGAGAATCTGTGGTATGATTTAAGGATTGCTGTACACCAGCAGAACCCATCCAACTTGAAGGAGCTGGAGCAGGTTTGCCTGGAGAATGGGCAAAAATCCCAGTGGCTAGATGTGCCAAGTTTATAGAGACACACCCCAAGAGACTTGCAGCTGTAATTGCTGCAAAAGGTGGCTCTGCAAAGTATTGACTTTGGGGGGGGTGAATAGTTACGCTCAAGTTTTTTGTCTTATTTCTTGTTTGTTTCAAAGTGGTAGGCATGTTGTATAAATCAAATGATACAAACCCCCAAAAAATCCATTTTGATTCCAGGTTGTAAGGCAACAAAATAGGAAAAAGGCCAAGGGGGGTGGATACTTCCACAAGGCACTGTATATCCAGCATCACTTTGTTACTTTAAAATCTAGTCTAATAATTGTACTTTCAATACATACAAAAAAGGAAGGAAGGCAGTAGTAGTAGTAGTTGTATGTACAGCTACACAGTGCTATAAAATATGAGGAACAGAACAAGTATTACAACAATCAACTGTAACAAAGGAAATGATATTACACAACTTCAGTAGTCAAGGAGTGGTGGTGACATAAGCAGAGACAGGTGAGGGAAAGCTTTGATGAAATATTGTTAACTCAATACTTCTGGATAGGAATATTGCAAGAGACCTGGTATCTTCAGACGCTCTGAGGGGAAGGGGAAGGAAACTCTGGACCTCGTGTGGAGGACCGGGAAATCCTGCAACCGGTTTTGGGGAGGGATGATATTTTGGGAGGTTTGATGGAGAATTCGCACAACCCTGGATATAGGTCAGAGGGAGGGACCCGGCATCTCCGGAAATAGAGGAGGACGGACTTTCATATCTCTGGAAAATGAGTGGAGGAGTGTGGAAAGGAGGACAACAGATCTGACATTTCTGAAGAAAAGGAGGAAGCGAATCCTGACCTTTCTGGGAGGGGAGGGAGGGTATAACCTCAGCATGTCTTAGTGGGGGTGGGAAAAATGGCCCTGACCTCTCTGGCAGAGATGTGAAAAATATTGCCGACTTCTCTTGGAGAGGTTCGTACAGTGGGACACCCAGGGCAGGTTGACAGCTCCTGAACTTTTACAGAGGTTGTGTGTGTGCTGAAAAGTGAAACTGTGACTTTTAATACTGTTTAACGACACTGTCACACATATTGATCACGATTCCAATCGATGAAAGATTAAAACCCGTATTGTGTTTCCTGTGTGTCAGCCCGGAGAGGAGACGGCTTCTGGACCCCGGGAGTCTGTGTTCGAGTTCGAGGACCTCCAGTGGCTTCCTCTGAGAGATGTGGCGGTGATGGGGGGCGAAAACGTCACGCACCAGTTTGGCTTCACCGTCGGGCCCGTGTGTTTCAGCTAGAGCGGCTGACAACTGTGCCATCCCCCCCAGGACTCAGATCCAGGATATGAACCCCCCCACCAAAAAAAAAAAAAACCTGGAGACCAAGAGGACAAATGGAATCACTTGTTTTGGGGGATCGCATCACATCTCTCCAGTTGAGTGACTCCACATCAATGAATTTCAGAGGGCATCAGTCTCCCCGAGCTCACGTTCCCAGAGTCAGTTTTGTTTACAGAGACGTTTATCTTGTATTGAATAATTTAAAATGTATGTTTTTTATTTTATTTTATATAAACCGGTTATTTTCCCCATTTGATTTTTCTCATGTTCTCTGGGCTTCTGTTATAGCCAGCCCGGTGTGGTATATACAAGTCAGGCTGTCCTAACTTGACCGTTGTGTATCAAATGCAGTGGGTGTGGTCTCTCAACAATGTGTTCTCCTGAGGGCTACTGTTGTCCCGCTGGGCCTCACGAGACCAAAGTCACTAAACGTCCTCTGAGGTATCCACTGCTTTAGTACTGTAAGGGAACCGAGTAGTCGCGTCACTTTTTTGGTACCAGTCAAATGTATTTCATCATAAAACAGTAAATGGAGACATTTCATCTTATACACTCTTGATGTTGTAGGCTACAGCAAGTCGTTGTTTATTGTTTTACAATCTCTGATAATTTCATCATTTTTCATGTCTCAGGTATGATATCTTAATATGATATACACATGGACACTGAAGCTACACAGCATGTTTATTGGTTTAGTAGTAGAGGATTAAAACACAACTTCAAGTTTGTTCAGGAGAGCTGAATACTATCTGTGGTGCTATCAGCCTCATTTACACTACCGGACTGGAGCGAGACACCCAGGGCTCACAGCTCCACCCATTTCCTTCCAGAACAACAATACTGTAATTTGTTTTGCATCGTGTTGCCAGTTTGGCTACAGTGCAAAAGTAGTCTACTGCCAAACCCTGGTGTTATAAGCATTATTGGCCCGGGAGAGCCCTTCCTTGGTCCTACAGTAAAAAAAGTGCCTATTGCCACTCCTGCTCAAACACTTAGCACTGAGTAATTGCCCCAGTTTCTACTTCATTCAATTCAAGAAGTGCTTAGGTCCAGAGAAAAGAAACAAGCCCCCCTAGCATATCAGCAGAATCAAGATGTGGTGTTTGTTTCACAAAGCAGGTCAGTAGTGAGTGATCACCAGCACTGTAGTGTTCAGTCTGCAGAAGAGTCAAGCGTACAGAACGGAGTAAGATCTCAGGGAGTTCAGGGCCAGAAGCATTTGTGATGAAAACATAGTCTACCAATACAGCCTGCACATCAGCTCTTCAGCCTGGAAATACCAAAAGCTTCAGTTTCTTTGCCGGTATCAAACTCTCAGCTCTGGGGAGCCTGAGGGCTTGTTGGTTACTCATGAGGCTGAGGCATACCAAGCATTGTATGAGTGCAACTTTAACATGTCACTCCAAAGAATCGGGTTAGATCAAAGTCGAGGCGTCTTAACTCATTGTATGACTGCTGCAGTAACAGGGCAGATTTAGGTAGACTATTTTTAACATGTTACTCCATAGGATTAAACCCCCTGGTGCTGCAATTCATTCGTTTTCATTTTGAAGTTAGATTTATCATATCATCATTCAATATGATTGCCTTAGCTGGCTGAGACTGATCATTGGTACTTGTTATTGACCCTTTACTTGTTTTTGTACAAATTATCATTTTTGAAAAGAGGAAATGATATGCTGGACATCTGTCTTGTGTGTGATAAATCCATCAGCTCGTTCAAAGAAATATGTCAGCTGAATAAAAAAAAAAAAATACACATACCTGAATGTTGACTCCATTTATTTTGTGGTCTCAGATAAAGTTTGCTCTATAACCAATGGCAGTGTTGAGTTTTACTTGGTGGCAGAGTACGGGTTAACAGTCAACAATCAATCAGTCACAACACGTGGTCACGTCATGTGACGCCCACCCCTTCACTCGTGAGCTGTCACTTTCCGCATCTGACTCGAGACCCTGGCTGCCCACTAGCTAACTTCAGTATTGTATCCTGCGTTAACGTTGATCTCACGCGCAACAGAAGATCGTCTCGCTCTGACATTCGGACCAACCCGTACGTTACACGTTGGTCCGTTGGGGAAACAAAGTCGAAGAGCAAGCTAGCCTGTTGTAGCTAACCTGGCTAACAGATGGTTAGCTCTCCGGCTAATAACGTTACCGTGATCCAGCCAACCGGGCACGGAGGTGAGGGAAAATGAAACGCTAACTAAACTGATGCGAGCCAGACATCCATCTTGCCATCTTGTCATCAATACAGTGAGTTTGTCGACTTTTCCCCGGGCTCGATACGAGTCTTTTCCCAACGTTAGCGCTAATGTTTACATGGTAGTGGTGGGATTGTACTTTGATTGTATTTGTTTAAGCATGGACCCCTGGACTCCTGTCGTCACATTGTAGTAGCCAATATTATTAAAGTGTGGTGAACTATACACCTGTCTTCCTCACCTACTTCTTCTCGGTGCTCAGTTAAATAACATTGTGCAGCAGATAACCGCGGTGAGGCTAACTGGATTTCCACCTCTCCCAGGGCAGCTTCTATGACCTATGACTGCCCCTGCAAGCCGGAGAGATGTACCCCCCTTCCAGAAAGGACTTCATCTCTCTGACACTCAGTGACCAGCACTGCCGCACTTACAACAATGGCAAGCACCGCAGACAGTCCTGCTGGAGGGTGAGTGGTCCTGTGCCCAACCATGACACCAACATTGCCAAGGGTTCAATTTCCAGTGGGGTTTAAAATGTGCGCACTCATGGTGCTGTTCAGGGTCCCTCTGTGGGTGTGGGAAAGCCTGAAAAACGACTTTGACGATTCTGTGGTGTGTTACTTTGGTATGTATGGAGAAAGAATGGGTAAACATGGTTCGGTTCCAGTGCACACAGCTGTGTGGATTTGTAAACCCACTGTCATGTCATACATTATGTTGAAGTATGTGTTGTGAAGAATAATCCTCAGCTTCAGAGTAAAAGGACCCTATTTGCAGTCGTCTTGCTCAGATATTTGAAATATGTACACACCCTGGAGACATACAGTGACTGAGCAGGAGAGAGATTTTGCTTTTTGCTCAAGGACACATCAACACATGGCTGATGCAGTGATCAAACCTGTGACCTTTACGTCACGGGATAGCCTTTCTAACCACTATTCCACCTTGGCGTGTAAAATATTGAACACTGACACAAATCTTCAAATCTAGTGAATAAATTCAAGGCTGGAAAAAGTGTTTTGAAATGGAAATTGTGTTGCTATTTAGTGGTTTCATGCAGCTACAAAGTTTTAAACAGTGAAATCTTGTCATTTTCACCATTTTGGTATTGGCTTTCATAATGTTACCCAAAAAAAGATTCAATAAAATGACTTCAGAGCTTAACAAGAACCTTAACGATGGATGCACTTGTTCCTGAATCATCGTTTTTCAGAGGTTTATTCCCGTAGAGACCTGGGAAGCTTTCAATGGCCGTATTCAACTTCTCGTCTGTTTTGCACTCAAACTATTGTTCATGAAAGTAAATCTCACCGGTTGGGAATCAAGGAAGCGCGGAAATCTGATCTGCTGTTTACGGCCAACAACTGTGAACAGTTCAGCCGCGGCCAACTTTCCTCGGTCAACAAGCTTGTAGAGAGTCCACACATTGTCCGACTTCCCCTGGTCGCTCAGCTCTGAAGGAAATCAGTGGACTTTTGGGTTGCTTGCTGTGTGAACGCACAGTTACAGCAGACACATTCACAAAATAACATGTTATGCTTCTGACTGCAGCTGTAAGCATCCAGCAAAGAGCATTTTCTGCATTTCTGATACCTCTGCTGAGACAAACTCTCTCTCTCTCTCTGCCTCTCTCCACACCTTTTTCCATCTAGCTTTTCTTTCACTGTTGTGACAAATGGATGTCATGGGTTTCACTCACTGTCCCTCATTCCTCTCTCTTCCCTGGGTTTGACTATAAGACAAAAGGCACTTTGGATAAAAGCATCCACCAAACAGCACATTATGTTTCTGATCACTCCCTTGACAGACGACAACTTCTGTTTGTCTGTCTTTTATGTCTGTCTGTTGTGACAAATGGATGTTATAGGTTTCGATCTTTCCCTCTTTCACCACTGTCCCTCCTCTCTTTGTCTCTTCTTACTCCTGACTACCCCCCCCCATCCCTGACCTGCATGTTGCTGGTTTCTTGTGTTGTGACATTCACCTCAATTCTCACACTTTTGTTTGCTAGTTCTTGCTCGGTTGTCGTGTTTCCTCCTTCCCGTCATCACCCTCACATACCTGTACAACCGGTCTTGCAGTCTTTCTAATCAGGGTGTCCAAGGGTCATAAAAACTCTGAAAAGTCTAAAAATAAATTACCTAAATTTAAGGCCTTAAAATATAAAAATGATTTATCCTAAATACAGTTTATTTGAGGTCTTTTTTTTTTCACCATGCAGTGACGGGTTTCATTACGCTGCATGTCTACTCTTAGATTTAAACAGGGTTAGTAGTACAATATACAATGTCTGCTTTATGAAACGCAATTGTACATCATTTCTTTTAACAATCAATTTCCAAGTTATATTTGTAACTTTCATTAGCTATGCTCAATAGGAAGTAGGCTAGCTTTGCCAGCGTTGTGTCTTCATTTTAGTTTTTATATTGGTCTCAAATAAATTCCAGGTAGCATGAAATATGGGCCTTTATAAAACGGTTTTATAAAGGCCCATATTTCATTTGGCTTTCTAAAACTTAATTATCATTTCAGTCATTTCATCACAATTGTTTCTCGCGTTTCTTTTTCCCATGACACTATTACTAAGGAGTCATAGGCATAAAGAGGACAATTCAGGTCAGATGTCTGTGACTCGTCTATCCCTGTCTGCTTTCAAACTTCATCATTGTTTGATGCACCTGCGAACATCATTTTCCCAAAATCATGTCTTTTCTTTGGGTGGCATGGTAGCTCATTGTACTCGTTTGTTTGAACAGTGTCAGAATAATGTACAACACCCATCATAATCTAATAAATCTCCCAGTCATGTAACATCTTGCACCATCACAGCGAGTGAGGTGACAATGCAGTGCCTGTTTGCATGTTCACGTGGGTTTCCTGCGGGTTCTCCGGTTTCCTCCCACAGTCCGAAGACATGCAAGTCAGGTGGATTTGGCGACTCTAAATTGCCCATTGATGTGAATCAGAGTGTGATTGTGTTCGCCCTGTTGACCACCTGTCCGGTGTGTTCCCCTACCTTCGGCCCAATGTATGCTGGGATAGGCACGACCCCGAAAAGGATGAAAGCGGATAAAGAAAATGAA
Source organism: Gephyroberyx darwinii (assembly GCA_900660455.1). Taxonomy (NCBI): domain Eukaryota; kingdom Metazoa; phylum Chordata; class Actinopteri; order Trachichthyiformes; family Trachichthyidae; genus Gephyroberyx; species Gephyroberyx darwinii. The sequence continues at coordinate 23,819 of CABFOQ010045700.1, read as the reverse complement.
AGTCTCTTCTTTATTGAGCAGTATCTAATTGATCAAAGGAAGTAAAACGTTCTAGTTTTGAATGAATCTCCACACCTTAAGCTGCAAATGTTCACCTTAACACCCACAATCCTCTGCACCTATTCAGAAAGAACTATACGTAATTGCACTGTGCACAAATGCGCTATGGGACTGTGCAGAATCTGTTTTAGCTAAACGACATCAGTATTGAATGAAACATTGGCAAAAAAAGAAAATGCATCTTGTTTTCCCATCATGTCTCACTGATGATTCGCCAGCCAGTTGTTTTGTGGTGCTGCACAGGTGTTGATTGGACTAGGTAGCCTAGAGTACCTTGAGCACAGTGGCACCACTCAAGCCTGCCTATTAGTTTTCCCTCTTGAGAGACCCTGCCTGTGTCCCTCCCTCTTTGTTGCTGGGTTGTGCTGGGTAGACTGTTTATTTGTGCGCCGTGTGAGTGGGCGTACAGCATCAAGTGGAGCAAGATGTTAAGGTTATACCGGGTAAGCCAAGCACATTTTTTGTTTGGTTTTCAGATTTTATTTGGACAGCGTAGGGTAAGCTGTCAAGTACTAGATAAATATCAGGTTAGCTTTTATCCAAGAGGTTCTTTTTTTCATGTTTCAAAAGGAAGGAAGAGAATTTCGGCTCAGCGATTCATTACAATTTGGGCTATTTTGCCTCCCCTTTCAGTTTAACCAATACAAGGATAACCATCAGGCTAGTATGTCATTTATTTTCCTTCTGTCACCATGGTATTTCGAAAGGAGGCCCTAAGAGGAACTGTAGAATATTTTGAGAGGTATGAAGCTGTGAGGAGGTGCTGCTTTCCAGACTTAGGACGAATCTGCCTGCATGTTGGACCAACGCGATGGATGCTATTGATTGTGAATATGGACCTGTTTGAAATGTTTCAGCGTAGCTAGTCCTAGTTGTTTGTCTGCCTGCAGAAATGGAAGCAGCTGTCTCGGCTGCAGCGGAGTCTCATCCTGTTCCTACTGGCTCTGCTGCTCGTATTTGGGCTGCTCTCCTATCCCAGCCTCACAGAGCAGTGGAGAGGTAAGCTATGCCCACACAAAGCTAAGTTCAAACACACACACACACACACACAGACCAACTGACACATTGGCGAAGTCTGTTGTTAATTCTAATCGTGTTGCTGCATGACTAATTGAAGCTGATGAGTTGGATGTTGGCCTATTTGTTATTGTTTTGGTCGTGATAATGAATTAGAAATAACAAGAACACAACAGAATGCTGTGATATTTTCCTCTTTTGTATTTTGTGCACGTATGTGTGTGCGCAAACCTGCTTGCTTGTGCGTTTACTGTCACTTTTTGTCTGAGCACACATTCATGTTTATTCTGTGTGTGTAGGCTTGTCAGAGAGGGAGGACTGGCTGGAGCTGGATGACAAAGAGTTGAAGGCCATGCCTCAAGGGGTGAGGCCTGTGGTGGGGCCAGCCGTTGGCAAGGCTCCAGTCAATGCAGAAGGGCCAGATCTGAGACCAGCTGTGGGTCCAGGGATCATTCCAGATGTCATTGCAGAACCTCAACGACCAAAAGTCCCCATTCTGCCTAAGCCTCCCATTAAGGTTAGGGTTGTCACAATACTGTATCATCTGTAATTCAATGCAGCATTGGTGCTTGGGGGTGATTGCAGTTCCACATCCGTCCCTATTTTGGTCCCAGTTATTGTTTGTATAGGCTTGCGGTGCTAAAATAATTTTCTTGTGTGCTTTATCATAATAGAAACATTTATTCTAAACCTAAGGGCTGCACATCTTGTTTTTATAGGCAATGATGGCAGAATTTTACTCAAAGGATCATTCCAGTATGATTGGATTTTTTTTTATTACATCTATCTATGTACTGTTTCTACATGCATACAGCACGATATAGCCAAGATATTTTTATAACCTCTCAGGCTCATTCACTCCCATTAAATTGCAAATGGTATTTAAAACAACTCCCAAGACGTCTACTTCTTTGGTGAAGTTAATCCATCACTCTGAATCCATCACGTAAAAATTAAATGGAAATTAAAGCTAGATTTTACACAATTATGGCTTTAATTTGCTGCCTTTTTCTTTATTGGGAGCAACTTGTAATACTTAGACAGTTCTCATAATCGAAAATACAACTAAAGTAAAGGAAAAATACTACATATTTCATAATGTGATTAAAGTACTGGAAAATTATCTACAGTCATTTAAAACAGTGGTTTTAAATTTTGGTGCATTAAGCCATAACATTGCTTTTAATGCTTTAAATTTCTAGATTAGTTTCTAGACTGCAGGAGTTTGGGAACGTTTACGAACAATTTTCTTTGGTAATGGATTGAATCAACACAATTTGGACAAAAGGGACAGCCCCGTTGTACGGTAATCTCTTACAGTTGCGTCCTTACAAACTGCTGAACTGCTAACACAGTTAACGTCAGCCTAAGCGTTTCAAAGTATTTGGCACATCCTAGTGTTTAACAATAAAAAGACTGCTACCGTCTTAGTGGGATGCTAATACTGCCAAAGGAATTTAGCTAATTGTCACATTCGGATGCTTTCACCTGAGTTGTTGCTGTTGGGAGGATCTCGAGTATCTTGCCCTGCTGGTCTTGTGCTTAGGGGCTAGCTGGACATTAGCTAAATTGCTTGCTAGCTAGTGGTTAGCTGTTTAGCTAGTTTAGCAGTGGGGCTGCAGCTGCTCCCATGATTGTTTATTGACAGTGAAACGTGAATGACAGTTGGTGGAATGGTCAGTTATTACCTTTTTGTTGAACCAAATTTTCAAATTAACTATTGCCATCAAACTCAGCACGGTGGTGATGGGCTTGGCTTTTGCGTAGAGTTGTCAAGGCTTTGGTTTACTGAAGTTGTACTGAGTGAATAGCACCCTCTGCTGGACAAAGGTTTTTTGCTGTCTGAACATACTCACTGCCAGAGGCGAACGAATTCTATCGTTGCCTTCTCGGTGGCACTTGTGCTAGTAACAAAAGGCTATATCTTTTAAAGACAAAACAATAAGAAGTACCTTTTTAGTTGACATTCATTGTTTGGAGCAGTCCTAGGTACAACAGCAAAATAATTTCACAAACTTTGAAGCTAACAAGTTTGATACTTTGGATATTAAAGCTGCACTAGGCAAATTTCTATGTTGGCGTCCCCAAAAGGCAGCAAGAGAGTTTCACTACCCAGAAATCATGTAATGTGATGGCAGGAAATTACGCACTCCTTGGACCTAAATTTCTCCTTCTTAGTGGCTGGTGGGGGTAGAGGTGATGAAGAGGTTCAGCCGTTGTTGGTGAGTCCACCTTATTCTTGATGCTTGACAGTTGCTGCTGTTTAGGAGCAAGTTTGTATTTCGTTCGTTTGCCATTTCCTGTGTTTGGAGAACATTTCCAACCAGTATACACAATTTCAGACTGTCTCCACCCAGCAGATACTTTTGAACAATGCCAGTTTGAGTTGTGAAGAGCAAGCGAAGAAGGGGGTATGTCTGTAAAACCGGGGGCGGATACATGCATTTGACAACATATTTGAGATTAGCCTACTAGCTAGCTAACATTACACAACGGAGAGTGACACAGAGTCTCAGGGCAGTTTTGTGACAGAGGGTCTTTTGAGATGGAGAATGAATCCCAAAAAATGACCAAAATGTCTTCCCACTCAGCTCATACTACCCCTTAAATCTTTGGTATTTGGGCACCAAATGGGGTGGAGCTAGCAGTGCAGCAGAGTGGAAATTTTCAACCGAAGCATGCAAGACATATCTTTACAAATATTTTTTGGCAGTGGAAGCAGCCTGCTGAAATTTTATCTGTAATATAGAATGTATGTTTACAGCTCAAAAAATATGATTTAGTGTTGAATATCTTGAATCTACGGCATTTCAACTATGGGGGATGGGGCACTCGAGATCGGTGTATTTTTACATAAAATCGTGTATAGTGCAGCTTTAAGATGCAACTTTAAAAGAAACAAACGATACTAACACCTGCTGCTGCCCTATATGGACCATAAATTGTGATACTCCTTTCAGGATACTTTCTACTCAGGCTGCAGTTCTTCAGACTCTTTAGTATTATAAACATTGGTATTACCATTGGTATTGTGATACTACACTATCTGACTGTAGTACTACATTCATACACTCAGAATTGAATCTTCTTCCTTCTATGGCAGATTTGTTTGTGTTTGTTTATCCACAGAAACGGTCATTCCCAAACAAGAGAGGTCCACCAAGCCTGCAGAAAGGGGGAAATGCGTCAGACTCAGTGGGGAGGGAAAAGCAAGAGCAAGAGGCAGTAAAAGCTGAAGAAGGAGAAGAGGAGGACAACGGAGAGAAGAAGATTGTCAGGTGATCTGGTTATTATATTCTTAAAACCACCAAATAGCAATACAAAATAGTTTGGTAATATCCCTCACAATAACAGATGCAACATATAATTATTGCAGGCATGAAAGTTAAACTTATTAAAAATAATTGAACTTGATGGCTATCATGAAATCTTGGCTTATTTTATTGTAACAGTTTTTAGGATGTATTTATCATTATTTTTACCTATTAAAGAGCCAATCAGGTCAATCAGACAGGGTGAGACTTGAGTGAGACCTATAATTGTGTGCTTTCAAACTTGGTGTAAAAATCATTTTCTATAAATGAAGAATCCAAATTATCATGGTCCAATTCTGCTTAGAAAAGTACATGTTGTGTATACATGACGTGGTGCAGGAAATGTTTTACTCTATCACATAATGAATTAAGTGCAAGTACATTTCATTATGTGATAAAGAAACTGTCATTTGTAAACCGCTATCAAATTCAAAGTACCAGAAGTAGTATCGGCGTTAACAGTTTCCCAGCACTACCCAGCCCGAGTGATTCATGGAAGTAAATGCATCAGAACCACTTAGAAATGACCCAGATGTATGATGCGGTTTGCTTTTGCATCCAGCTGGCGAGGAGCGATGATAGAAGCAGACCAGGCCACAGAACCTCTACCGTCAGCCAATGAGAAAGAAGCTGCGGCACCTCCTGTTCAAGCCAACCCTGATACCACTGATCCACTGGCACCAGGTCTGTACATCACTACATTTACTTTTTTTGTACTGTTAGTTTTTAGCTGACAGGTTTTTAAGATCAACAATGAATGAACAGGTACAGTGTGTTGTCTAGTAGGAATACCTCTTCATTATGGTACAGTCTTTAACTAATGTCACCCTGCCTCCCCCTTTACTACCTAAACACTTGTGCCTTTCTCTTTTGTGTTGTACCCGTACTGCTCTTGTTTCAGTGCAAACATTCCTGAAATTTCTCAAAATTCCTGAAATTTCTCAAAATTCCAGAGGAAGAAAAACATTCCCAGCTAGGACACTCCCATGCTTGACCACGGGGATAAGGTTATTCTGGTGGTGGGGCAGTTTTGGGTTGTCGCCACTCACCAACCATGGCAACCAGACCAAAAAGGTTTGGTTGTCTGTCCAGGGAACAGAATTAGCTCTTTTTCGACAGTAGCTGGCTGCCCTCGCATGAGCGCCATTTCTGTTCAGTGTTCTTCTTGTTGCTGACAGATGCACAATCACATCAGATGCAGCAGTGAAGGCTTGCAAATCCAATGTCTTGCAAGGATTGAGGACCCGAAGCACTGTTATTGCTCGGGTTCTTTCAACTCATTTCACTGATGCAAGGTTATATTTCCATTCCCGTTCCCAAGCGCTCACAGCTAACCAGGAGACATTAAAAAAAAAACATTTGCTAATCTCTACCTCCAACCCAAGCCTAATATACACATGCCACCTCAAACCTTGTGCGGTGTGCCTCCTACTGCACCCCGAGGCAGTTGCCAAGAAACGGAAACAAAAAGACGAAAAGCACCCATCAAAACGGCGATGCAGGGGAGGTGTAGTTGGCTTCATAGAGCTAAATAGGTCACAGCTTATCATGAATTATGTGCTTGTTAACTTCAAGAGCATGATAAACTCAGCGCAGTGGCAGGGACATGCAACAGCGCGTTCTTTCTATTCAAAATAATGAGAAAATGAAATCCGAGCTGTGAAGAGAGGTTCCCAGTGGAGGCACAGCATTACACTGTAATTTCTTATTTCTTATTTGTCCTCCTGTATGTGTGTGTGTGTGTGTGTGCATCTTTCTGTGTGCGTGCCTGTCTGTAGGTTCAGTCGGATACGTGGACAGGCTGGAGGCAGTGCGTGACGCCTTCAGGCACGCGTGGAAGGGCTATAAGGAATATGCCTGGGGCCACGACGAGCTCAAGCCGGTCTCGAAGTCCTTCGGGGAGTGGTTTGGCCTCGGGTTGACACTCCTTGATTCTCTGGACACCATGTGGATCCTGGGGCTGAAAGAAGGTACTACTGTGAATCACATCTGACCTCTCTCGAGTGTGTTACCGCTCAGTCGTGTCACCTTAGGCAAGAAATCACCATGGAGACAAAACCATCCCTTCTGTTTGCTCGTGGTAAATCGAATGTGATTCCATCTCTGTGTGTTGCCTCCTCTCTCTTTCTGTTTGTCCCCATCTCTGCTTCTGTCCACGAAGAGTTTGAAGAGGCGAGGGACTGGGTGGAAAAAGAGCTGTCCTTCTCCAAGAACATTGATGTGAACCTTTTTGAGAGTACCATCCGAATCCTAGGGGGCCTGCTGAGCACCTACCACCTGACAGGGGACCAGCTCTTCCTAGACAAGGCTGTGAGTCAGCCCGCTATAGAAATCTTCATTGTCGTGGTTTCTTCTGTTCTTTCGTTCTTTTGACACTCAGGACTGACTCCATATATCAAAGCAATAAAAATAATGTTCCACCCAAGAGAGTCAAATGAGTTTCTAACTGATTTAACTTTTTAATTGAATGGGGAAAGAAATGTCCTCTTCGGAGCAGCAGCAATTTAACTACATTCAGACATACTTTGCTCTAAGTAAGAAGAAAAGCTTTTTCTCTTTTTCAATTCTGCTTTTTTCTCTCTACACACAGAAAGACATTGGTTCCAGGTTGATGCCCGCCTTCAAAACACCCTCCAAGATCCCGTTCTCAGATGTCAACATCGGGAAGGGAACGGCCCACCCCCCTCGATGGACGTCAGACAGCACCCTCGCCGAGGTCACGAGCATCCAGCTGGAATTCAGGGAACTAAGCCGCCTCACCCAGGACCCGCATTATCAGGTGGGGACACAAGGTGGCGCTCCATAACACTACCATGAATTATGATTACTACATTTTCACGATGTGTGTTATGGAAAATAATAATGTAAGTGTGCTTATAATATGCTTAAAGTATAAACTGCAATAATACGTATGTAAGTATAGTCACAGCCAGTGGAAAACTGCTGAGCTGAGAGGAGTGTGTGTTTCCTCTTTTACCCTGACCTGGCTGAAGGTTTGATACAGCCGTTGCATTGATATGAAAGATGGTTTTGCTCAGAAACGTCAAGGACACCAGCAGTTCCTCATATTGAAGGACGAGTCGTAGGGAGTTGGAGCAAAATGCTCCAATCATGATAGAAAGTACTCCCTTTTCTGCAGGTGTCTGTGCTGCCTTGCTCCTTTGATTCTTCACTTATCTGCCTTGAACTATGTGTGCATGTAGAGATAGTTACAGTCACGTGTAGAAATGTATCAGATGAACTGAATCGCTCAGCTCATTCTGCATACACCCCAGTGTGTGTAGTTTCAGCTCTATTGTGTTATAGCTTTATTGAGCTGCTCTCACCAACTAGACAAAGTGTAATTGGCTTAAATTGCCCACAGCATGTGGCATCTCATTTTGCTTTGGCATTACTTCAACTTCTGCAAGAGGGAGTGAAAGAAGGTTGGAGGCAGAGTCTACAGTATGTATTAAATGTTATTCTAGAGCGAGGGTTTCGGGGGAGTTGAAATGTGACAGTCACTGCAGCTCACAATGACTTGTGTGAAAGTTGAAAGTGAAAAGCTTGAGCTAGTATTTGCTGTACATCCATCATTTTGTCAGTTATGAAAGATTCCAATAACTGGAGCTTTACTTTTGCCTGGAAATTTTTAGCTCAGCCCGACACTTGAATAATTTCTGTCCAAACTCGAGGCGAGCCTGTGGGATGTATCTTTTGATGATCCCAATTCCATCAAAGCCTGAAATTAGGAATAATTTTCAAATCATAAATTGCCTATAACAGTATTTCTCAAAAATATGAACCCAAACTCAAGCAGTTAAATGAGCCAGTTGGGTTTAGTTGCATCATCTCGGGCATAGGCAGAAATGTGGAGCTCTGTCGTAATCAGTGTTTCTCCCCTCTCTCCAGGAGGTGGTGAACGAGGTCATGAAGCTGGTCCACAAGCTGCCAGGGAAGCATGATGGCCTGGTGCCCATGTTCATCAACACCAACAGTGGCCAGTTCACACACAAAGGAGTGTTCACGCTGGGCGCCAGGGCGGACAGCTACTATGAGTATCTGCTCAAACAGTGGATCCAGGGAGGCAAGACAGAAGACGAGTAATTGCGACTTTAACTGCATGAGTTGGTATTTTGTGATGTAGGGATTCTGGATAGTCAGGACATGAGGCCTTGTGAGCTGTAGAAAAACAACTTCACATTCTTGGATCACTTGAATCGCTTTCATCTAGTCTGTAAGAATTTGTCTTGGCAACATTGATGCAGAGACGTGGACAATTTGAGTTTCATAGTACATACTGACACCCAATACAGGCATGTTATCCTTGGACTATGTGTCTTGTACTGTCCCGTACAGTGCTAAGGGTGTCTATACAAAAAATGCCTATACATTTGTGTATATAGCTGTATGCAGGCGAGCTATATAGCATACAGATTGGCTGCGGCCGCACCAGATCACATCACATCAGATTGATATTTACTCGCTTGTTCTTGTTGTTTTTTCTCAGTCTGTTGGAAGACTACCTTCAGGCCATTGAGGGAGTGAAAAAGCACCTTCTGAGACAGACAGGGCCCAGCAGATTGACCTTCGTAGGAGAGTTGTCCCACAACCGCTTCAACCCCAAGATGGTAAAATAGATGCTCCACATACTCATCATCACGACTCAACAGCCACTCAGCACAAGCGCCTTGTTGAGTCAATCAGTCTCTCAGTCTCTCTCTCTGACCACCAGCCAGTCCAATCAATTCCAGTGCCTCACTCAGTCCCATTACTTCTGACTCTACCTATCCCTCCATTTCAGGACCACCTGGTGTGCTTCCTGCCCGGGACCTTGGCGCTGGGGGCCCACAATGGCCTCCCAGGGGATCACATGGATCTGGCTGTGCAGCTGATTGAGACCTGTCACCAGATGTATGTACAGATGGAGACTGGACTGAGCCCTGAGATCGCACACTTCAACCTGCAGCCCCATGATGGGAGTGACGTTGATGTCAAGGTCGGTGACAGCCAGTGGGAATTCATCATTTTCTCTTATCTTTACCTTGATCTTTGGTGGGGAAGCGCACACACACACACACACACGTTACCTCATTTATTTAGAGCCAGCATAGTAGGTATCCTAAACACATCCGACATAGAACAGAGCCTTCCTCGGGCTGTGCTGGTTTTGTCCCATTTGAGTGTCTTGTGCTACTGGTTCCTATTGGGAATGCAGTGTGACCTGTTCATCACTTTCTTGTCTGGACTGTGAGAAAGACCTGCATTGATACGTTGATGTTTGGTGTGTGGGTGAAAGACAAAGTGAAAGAGAAATTTGCAGTGGTCCTAAGAACAATAGATTCTCAATAAGGAGGACTTCCTTATGTGGTCATGATGACAGGGCTTCCTAGTGGCTCAGTGGTCCAAGGCAGTGGTTCTCAATCCAGTCCTCAAGGACCCCCTGTCCTGGAGGTTTTAGCTCCAGCCTTACTCAGGCACATCTGAACCAATTAGAGGCTTCAGGTTTTCATGCTACTTTAGGTGTGCCTGAGTAGAGCTGGAGCTAAAACCTGCAGGACAGGGAGTCCTTGAGGACTGGATTGAGAACCACTGGTCTAAGGTGCATACCACATAACCACGACGTCCTAGGTTTGATTCTGGCCCGGGATCTTTGTCGCATGTCATCCCTCCTCTCACACCCAATCTCCTCTCTCTACTAACTAGCAAATAAAGGCAAAAATGCCCACCCATATACAAATATGAGCAGTTCATTGACTCAACTGCTGACATGAGAGAGTACCACAAATAGCTTTGTGAGAGACACAAATGAATAGAAACATGCTACGCCTACACCACTACACTGTGTGTGTGTGTGTGTGTCTGTCTGTCTATCTGTCTGCCCGTCTGTGTGTGTATGTGTGTGTGTGAGAGAGCGCGTGTCGGCACTACAGAGA
>CABFOQ010045700.1:2877-13465 GCA_900660455.1 Gephyroberyx darwinii | reverse complement strand
TGATGGCAAAACCCCGGTCACCTTTAGTCTTAAGTTGACATTACAGTCAGTAATTTGAAATATATTGTCTGTGTAACTGAATGTTCTTTGGACTTTGGAGGCAAAGTAATCCAAAAGTAACTGAAAGTACTCTGGAGAGTTCACTACTGATTTTAGCACAATGCTAGCTAGTCCAAAATTCCAGTGGAAGTTGTGACGGTCACCTTCCCAACCCTGCTCAGAGCTCATTTCATTTTTCATTAATAGTTCAAGGTTTTTCAAAGCATCCAGTGTTTCTTCTACTTCTCTCTATTACTCCCTTAATTAACCTCACCTAAAAGTATGGAACACCTCATGTGCGCATTCAATTTCTTCCTTTCTTCTTCTTCCTCCGGGGCTAAAAATGTAGGATACAAATATCAGATCAGATCATGGAGGTTCATATGAGTTTCATTCCAAAATGAGATATCCAGTGTTTGAAATGGGGACGCAAGTTGGGTGACAAAGTGGTCGCGCTTTGAAAGACTGAATCCCCTATGTTTTAGACTCTTTCATCAGTGGCCTTCAGGTAGTGGTTTCTGCTGAAGTGGATACATGGAGCTTAGGGGATATGGAAGTTTTCATTTGGGGTTTCAAAGTTAGAAGTGTCAGATCTAGCCCTGTGGTCTTTAAAAACACCCGTTTGTTTTCTGATTCTTCACACTTACCAAAATGCTCTGAACACTTCCTGAGTTGCTTTTGTCTTTTCTTGTTTTACTTTTCACTAAAGCATAGAAATGCCAGGGCTGCTGTTGTCCCACTGTCTTTTGTGCGTGCATATAATGGATTTTGACTCGTGAAAAAATACATTTTTAATCTCATTGGGACTGCTTGGTTGAATAAAAGTAAGTTTATTTGTATTGACACCCTCTTCTTCATCCCCCAGACCGCAGACAGACACAACCTGCTGCGACCAGAAACAGTGGAAAGCCTGTTCTACATGTACAGGTTCACTAAGGACACCAAGTACAGAGACTGGGGGTGGGACATACTCCAGAGCTTCAACAAGTACACCAAGGTATGGACCACTGACACCGTAGACCACCTGTTTTACCATGTCATTTAACAAGTCAAGTTAGTTGTGTGAATAGTCAGGACAGAACCGATTGCTAGCGGCTCTACATCCATTTTCTGGGACTTTTTGAAAAAGCTTCTAGGGAAAACACGCACTACAAGCTTTAACCTGCTTTGATCCATCACACAAATGTAGACTAAATTGAATACTTTCGTGTGAGTATCTTAACTTTCTGGTACTCATTGTATTGTGTTATGTGGCAAACCACACTGCACCCAAGTAGTAAGACAAACCATGAAAGGTATTTGCAAATAGAGTTTGGTCTGGTTTTCTCCTCCATTACAGTTATGGAATGAGGTTATCGACTACCCTTGAAAATGTTGTGAAATTAGTTTAACATGGTGGATATATAAACTCTTCATATACAGTGTCTGGCTGTCCACTATCATGAAAAATCAATACAATGCTTGAGGAGAGTGAACTGTCCACTCTGCTGTAAAGAAAAACTATTTCTACTCACAGTTCAGTTTCTGCTCGGTGGAGACTTTAAAACAGAGCAGATATTGAACTGTGCATCTAACTGGCTTATCGAGCTGTAATTACAGATATCAAAGTATTTTCTAGTGTCTTGTATTCATTCACCATCCTACCCAATACCTCTCCTCCTCCTCCTCCAGGTCTCCAGTGGCGGCTACACCTCCATTAACAACGTCAGAGACCCTGCCAACCCCGGCCCCAGAGACAAGATGGAGAGTTTCTTCCTGGGTGAGACGCTGAAGTACTTGTACCTGCTTTTTTCCGACGACATGGAGCTGCTCAATCTAGACAAGTACGTCTTCAACACAGAGGCCCACCCTCTCCCCATCTGGCCCTCTCCGCCCAAGTGACACGTTACCATAGAGGACCTGTCTATAAACAGCCATCCCGCAGAGTCCTGTGTTCGTCCCAGGCTTTTGTTGCCTCTCAGCAAATCGAAAGCCTCTCCCTGGATTTGCCCAGGCTGTTGAGCAGTAAAACAGTGCAACTCTGCAGTCCACATGTACTTTGATATGTTTCCACGTGGAGGAGTTTATTTTTGGAGGTGTTTTTTTCTAAGGGAAGGGGGTTTAAGACGGAGCTGGTCTCTAACAAAAATCCTTTTTTAAAATTCAGTGCCCAGATTTGCCTAGCTAGTGCTAACGAGAAGCAGGGCGAGGGCTGTTGTACTGGTGTGAACGGGAGGATGAGGAGTGTCATTTCACAGCTGGGTAGTTTTCTGTGCATGTGGTAACAACAATCATGTCCTTCTGCTCACTTTTGCTTTGCCATGTGAGGTAATAACCTCGTTAATCCTAGCAAGGTGTCATGTCTGTACCCTGGCTGACCACTGATCTGACTGAAGATGATGGGGAATTATGTTGAAAGGCAATTTGGATTATTGACCTCACCCATTCATTTCTGTTATATCACTGGTCTTTTAACAAACACTAACCACTGATGGAAGTGCATGGAGAGTTCAGCTAAACGTACACCTAAACAGACTGCTCAGGACAAGGAATCATTCTTTCTTTGTAAGCCTCGGCATTTTGGAGGGCCACATGCAGCACACTGGCTCAGGTACAAAAATAAGAGCTAAATAATGTGGTGTAAAGTCAATGGCTAGCTAGCTAGGCATTTCCCAAGTTAGCATCCGGCAGGCTCCCAATCCACACAAAGTCATTCAATTAATTTAAACGTAACTGAAAATTTAAAGGGAACTTTGACAAAACTTGCCTCAATTTAAAGGAAAGATCCACCTAAAACACTTTAACACGATTAAACGGCTACCGGTGATGTACCTTGGATATTTGTTGTTGTTTGGTGGTGTATTTTTCTTATTGCAGCAGCTTATTGCAGATAACTGGCCAAACGTGGATGGCGTAAAATCCTGTCAAGATATTTTGCCTTACAACTGTGGAAACTCTGGTCTGGTCAAAAGCACTTTTATAATTGTCTGGCTCTGTCCAGATTTTGCTGCCTACTGCAATTCTGTTGACATGTTGAATTAGCTGTCTGGCACTGAAAAACTCCTTCCAACTGATTCCTTCCAACTGAGGCTGACTAACCTGGACTGCTCATTGCACACCAAATGATTCTGCCAAAAATCTTAAGTGATGTTATTTTTTTGAAACAATTGTTCAATTGTTTTTATTGCAACTTTTTTCAAGAAGTTTCTGGGAACAAGTAATAATATCTTGAAATTAAGCTGAAAACTAGTGTCAAGTTCCGGTCTTTTAATTGAAGAGAATGCTTATGATTGGAAATGTGAAGTTCCCTGCACCCAATTGAAGTTTTTTTCACTTTCTTAAAGAAAAATAAGTTTTAAAGACTCAATCAAGAGAATCAGTGGTTAAGATGGCCTATTCTGCAGTCTGCTGAGTGAATGTGTAGCCTCTAGGCCTAGCCTGACTCTGTTCCGGTTACCAAGATGGATCATTTGAAGGATTACACTGTGAAGGCCCAGAATATATTGCACTTTTAATCTTAAAAATGGTTTTAATGTTAAGTTAATGGGCATCACCCTCAGGCATGCAGGTGATTCTGTGTGTTTCCTCTGTGGTTCTACGTAGCAGTGGTAATAAAAACTTCTAAACATTACTGTGGGGTTGGCAGTGGTGGTCCATCACTGCCTCGTGAATTCAGAGGAAACAGGGTGTTTGCCGTAGCCTAGTTGTTTAAAGGTAAAAAACGATAGTGAAATCCAATGAATAAAAAAGTCCTGAATGATTTATACTTGGGACCATATTCTGCTATGACAGCTATTTATTTTGATTTGTGTTCTTGATGAATGTGGACCTTTTTATTCTTTGAATTTGTTCTTTTATATTGTCAGTGAGTGCGACCCTTTTGTTTTATAGTACCGCACATGATAACACAACACTCTTTTTCACAGTACATTTGCGTTATGAGTACATTTACAGACATGCAGGTTAGGGGTGGGGGAAAAAAATCAATTCTTAGATGCATTCTCTCTTGAACGATTCTGCATTGTTTCAGTAAAATCGATCGATTTTTAACAACTAATTTTTCAACGGACTGCCATGTGATAAAATTTCTATTTGTTTTCAACCCAAAACGACTGGAGTTTGAAGTGTTGATGTTAAGTGATTCATTCATCTCAAAAATGGTTTAAATAAAAGGGAATTCATTCACCTGATTGTTTGTGTTGTTGAGGGAGAGGGGGGGTGAACCATGTGTAGAAATCAGAAATTCAGATGCGTCGGTAATCGTTTTGTGATCGGATCACAGCCCTCTGAATCGAAAGCGAATCGCGAGGTGACTGAAGAGTCCCAGAGTGAAGGGGAATTCAGTTGAGGCTGCCATGCTGTCTTAAATATGAAGTTCCTCTGTTGTTGGATTCAATAAACCAACAACAAGATCCGTTTCAGTAAACAGCATTTGTGTAATTAACTCCATACTTCATACTTCATGAGACTTTCACGTGTCTGCGACAGGATATATGGAACCGATCAGCAAGCCTCTTCTCACAGCCGACTCAAACATGCCCGAGAAATGAAGGTGGTGTAATTGTTTTCTTCATACATGATGACCTTGGGGTTTTTTACGGCCCAGCCACGCCTGACTACCCCTAACTACCCACCCCTTTTTGATGTAGGACAGTGTATGAGTATTTGTTTTCCTGGGCTAATGTTGACAGTGTATGACTTTAAAGAGCGTGGACACGTGAGCACATCAGTGAGTCAGGAGGAGATTGATGCATCCACACACTGTTATTCTGCCATCGCCATCTGGTCGGACAAAAGCAAACTGACATTTCAATCCAAAATGGATCTTCTCTATTTAGGATTGATTTTCTTTTGTTTGTTTTTCATCACAATAAATGGTTAAAAGGCAGTTAATGGTGTGCAGTTTTAACCATCTGCTCTCTACTATGAATCACTGCCCAACAGGTAATTAAGAAGTCATTGAATGGGAATTTAACTTGCCAATGTTCTGCTGTGCCTATTGCAATGTGTATTGTTTATTTCATTTTCATGGCTACAGCATCAATGGTGAGGTTTTTGTGTGGATTATGGGTAAGCAGTGTCTTTTTACTACAGGGTGATGAGACAATGTGGGCAAGTGGTGTAACAATATAGTGTAAATAGTTTTTAACTTGTCTACTGAATCAAACCTACATGTCCACTGGTGGTTGAGCTCCCTCTGCGCCATGATGTCAGAAATGTCTGTTTTAATCAGGTCCAGTTCATGTTTTCCAGCCCGCTGTCCTGTCTCTTGTGCTTACACTAGCTGTTTTCATAAAATCCTTCCCGATGATCAACTGCTGTTTGT
This sequence comes from Gephyroberyx darwinii, assembly GCA_900660455.1. NCBI lineage: Eukaryota > Metazoa > Chordata > Actinopteri > Trachichthyiformes > Trachichthyidae > Gephyroberyx > Gephyroberyx darwinii. The sequence goes on along the minus strand of CABFOQ010045700.1, from coordinate 8,121 downwards.
ATTAAAGATGCTTTTTTTTTTTAGCAAAGCCAGCAAAACCCAAGGCCATCCCCTTGCCGGCTCTATTGAATGGCAGTATATACTCCACTGAAATCTTGGCTGGGAATCAGTCGTGTTACGCCCCAAGCCTTAACCAATTTGGTTTGATGGGTGTAATATTGATCTAGGAGTACTGTAAGTGGAGATACAAGCGTAGATGTGCCGCGTGCTGATTAATGTTGAGCGAGGTGGATGTGAGTGGACATCAGAACTTACCGTTGATCCTTCTAGTGGAAGGCCACCCTTTTTCCTCTAAAATCCAAGCTAGTTTTCCCCAAAATAGCACCAGTGATCCTGTGTAATGGTAAATGATGATTGATTTTCTGGGGATCAGTTCTGGCAGACATCCTTCAGTCTCGTGAAGAGGTTTGTAATGTTCCTCCCGTGCCTTCCTAGTCTCGATGTGTGCCGTTCTTTGAAACCGACATGACATTTTCTCCCATGCACGTGTCGGGGCTAGTGCCTTCCACGCCATAGCGACGGGGTGGTCTGGTGGGACAGTCTCATAACCCAGAAAGGTCGCAGGTTCGGTCCCCGCAAGAGCCAATGTGTCCATCCCTGTTGAAGTGTCCTTGAGCAAGACCTTGAGACTGATGTGTGAACTATATGTGTCTGAAAGAGAAATCATTTCTTAATTACACTGTACAATATGGCTATTGAAGGGAAAACCTCATGAGTGACAGGCCCCTCACACTGATAAGTACTCTGAACTCTATAATGTAATTGCTTTTCTCAGCCATTTTCACCATTTTGTGCTTGGTTGGTGTGTTAAGAGACACTTAGCTGTCTGGGTGAGCCCCTTGTTGTAATTTCATATTGCACTTGTAATGTACTTTCCATGTGTGCCACATTCTTAATGACATTTATTACATGGAAGTGGGAAGTATATACTCCACTTGGCTTTTTTTATTGGGTAAGTAGTGAAAGAGGGACACAGCAGGGATTGTACTGCAGTAATTTAATCTTATTACATTTTTTATTTTCTTGAAACAAATGGGAAGGAGGTACTGTTTCAGTACATTTCAGCATGTTTCAAGTGGCAGTATCTTGAAATTATTCTGAATCTTTAAGAAAGTTGTTGGCTTCTCCAGAAAATAGGAAATCTCCCCTTATTACTGACATCGAACAGGTGGGAAAATCTGCCCAAATAAGATTTTAGGATTTAATATAAGGAGTTCATTTAAGATACAAATACTTGTTATGATGCTGATGACACTCCCACACTAAACACACAAATGCCTACTCTGCTATGGATGTGGACAACACAACGTCACTGTTGTCCTTCCTACCTGTCATTTTCTACAGTGGCAGAAGTTCTGTGGGATTGAAAGCACGACCCTGTGTCAAAAACCAAAGGCATGGATCAATATTGTTTTTGTTGGTGCAATCAATTCATTGAATTGCTTGAAAACCATGTTGACAGATGGGTCAGTTTGCTCCTGGGCTCATTTCTCCATGAAGGTAGTATTGGCCTTCAAGTCAATACCTGTTCATTACCCTCAAAGTCAGTTTGTTAAAATCCCTCATTCTGAACATGTTTTTCTCTCGTTATGGTCGTACTGCAGAGTGTGATTATTTCCCAATGAGTAAGGATCATGTAATGTTGAGCATTGGCATTGCACACATGCACTTTCACTGCGCGTTGTTTGCAATACACATGCACGCTTGGCTTCGGTTCCTTGACATTCTTTAAATATTTTTCTCATTACAGTTTAATGTTCATCCAGTCAGCTGCAGCTTATTACAAAAATCGACCTGCCGATTAAATGTGTTCATACCAAAAGTAATTGAACACCAGGGGGCAGCAGAAACCATTGTTGCCATAGGTCCTGATCATAGACTGTACTGGTCTCTCATCATGTACATACAAACACTCTGGCAGGAAATAGTGTTTTACTTCTTAAAATAAAAATTATAACTCCAATGAGTGTTGTGATCACTCGTATTAGGGTATTTCAACACGTGTGTGTGTGTGTATGAGAGAGAGCGTGTCAGTCGGTGCATGTATGTGTGCTAGTGAGTTTATTTGCCAACATGATTGACATGCCATTAGGAGTGATCAGACATCCAAGCCCCGAGGGTTTACATGACTGATGTGTGCAGCGTGATAATGTTACCTTGTCAGGATACGGTCAACATTTCTCATTGCTGCTTTTGGCATCTACCTTCACTCAAGTGTCCGAAGGATTGGCAGGTTGCTTATTTGTACAGCAACATGCTTGTCATGTCCCGAGACAGCATTTGATCAGTGGACTAGTTCAGTCCATCACTCTCTGAACTCAACTTTAATGGCAGAAGATGAAACATTTGAGCCGTCTTGTTTTTCATGGCATCCTCACAGCACTAGTACTGAGTCTTAAAATCTTGTTTTTCTTCAAACAATTGAGAGAAATCCGCCAACGTGGTGGGATGTATTTCCCCTGTTTCCAGTTAAGTTCAACTTGTTTCAATAATTTTCTTCAAAAAGCATTTCTTGATACTAGTGGAGGGAAGCACCTTACTCTGCTACGCTTCAACATATTGAAGATTGAGTTTGTGAAACTGCATTGCAAACAACAATTTCTTTTACATGTCACACATTAAGTGTATTCTGTGCGCAGTATATTTCACCCTCCCAGGGTTGTGGTGAACTCTAATATCATTCAAATCAAAATGGAAATTGACATTGAAATGCACATAACAATGGTAGAGCCGTAACAGGAGAGACTGCTGGTGAAGTTTTGTCGGCAGCCGCAGCTTTTACAGCCGGGTACACTCGGATGATTTCCAGCCTGCTGGCATTTACTGCACATTGTGTTATGACGGCAGTCTGCTGCCACACGTGTTACAGTAACTCTCTGTTCCACGTATGGAGCTCTAAAAATCAATTACTCTGTATCATCGTTAAGTACAATAAAAGTACAGGAATTTATCCTGGTGACATTATTGTGTTTCACAGAACATGCTGATACTCCTGAACTGCGTTTGAAATGGGTTTTCATTTTATCGGTTCAGCCTCAGAGAATATGAATAAGCTATTTATGTGAGTGCGTATCTGAAACTGTCAAGTTGTCACATGATTTATCACCCACTAATACATCTGGATCAGAATACCAACAAGCTTAATCTTTTTTCTTTTTTTTTTTTTACTGCTGTAAAAACGACTTCTAGTGGTTGTATTTCAAAGCTCGATGAGAAAGATTGACTCATATAAAACCTTGTTATAGAGTTCAAACATGTCAGGGATTCCCCTTCCATATAAAAACAGTATTTACCTCAATGCAATGAATGCTATTGTAGGTTATAGTGTATAACTTCTGATCTGTTAGTAATAAAATAACTTGTTAATGTTGCTGTGAAAGGTTCTCAATGGTAAAATGAATGGGGAGTTTCTGCAGAATGATGGCAGCCAGCAGAAGCTCCACTTGTCATTTTTACGCCCCAATCTCTGCAACCTCTCTGCTGCTCAGTCTGAAGTAATGAGGTCAGACTGAGCCTGTGTCTGTTTGAGCAGGCTCCCACACACACACACACACACACACACAGAATCACTTTGCACAGATCCCATTAGAGCTGTTGCCAGTTACCGGAGTGGGTTTGATACCACTGCTACAGATGTTTTAGAGTTTATGTAGTCCAACTTTTAGTAGATTTGGGATTCCCTCTCAGGATTAGGTTGACTTGAGGGCTAGTTTGTTAAAGCAGTATATTGTGGTTTAGCTCTGGGAGCTAGCCCGAGGCTTACAGCTGTATCTCTCTCTCTCTCTCTCTCTCTCTCTCTCTCTCTCTCTCCCTCTCCCTCTAGTCTACATGCAGGAGAAGCTTCTGGTAACTTGTAATTGTTGCCTCAAGTAAAATTTTAGGGAATTTCTCCAAGGATTTACCAGCTGCCATTAAGCTCCTTGGCTGCAAATTGGGTTGAACAAATCTGAATTTCCCCTCAGTATATTCAACTTGTTATGGCAAATGTAGCTTCAAAAGGTTAGCATGGCTACAGTTATTTTAAGTATATATTTCCTTGCCTGTAGTGGATGAAGAACAGTTGAATTTAAACCCATTTCCTTTTTTTAAAATGGAAAAAGAAACCAGAGGATTTCTGGTTTGCCCTCTTAGTTCAGATCACAGCTACTTTTACGTTTCGGCTTTAACATTTCCAATGTTGTCTGAAGGTTTAATGCAATATGTCTCTTGCACTCCTGTTTCTTTTGACAGGAACACAGGAGAACGCAAAAAAAACAACACAATCTTTTCCTTGCAGTAACTGAGAAAAGAAAGTCTTGTGAATTGGAGACTATGCTATACATAGGAAACCTCCCTCTAGGAAACCAATCAGAGCACTTGGGAAATCAAGACGCATTTACAATTGCAAAGCTATCATTAAAAAAAAAAATAAAAGAAAGAGTTTCTTTTTCTCAACACGTAAATGGAAACGTTTTGTGGCTTTCTGAAGAGGTTAAAGTCCGGATTATCCTCCTTCTCCCGCCTCTCTTCCACCTTAAGATGATCCATGGGTGGTGCAGGCTGGCAGAACCGTGGCCCCCGTGATCACTGAGAGTTAAATTCATTTCAGCAGCCGGAGACCTTGGCACCAGGCTGTGCTGCACCCAGGCACCGTTATCTATCAGGAAAATGTCAGCCACAACCCTGTGGTCTCTCAGATGAGACATTAAAATAAAGGGAGGGGAAATAAAGGAAGGGAGAAAGGCGAGATGAGTGCTACCCAGGTCCCGGGTTTCTCCTGAGCCACGCTAGCGAAAAAACAAAGATTATCTCAGGAGCTAATGTGCTTCAGGGAAACCATGTATAGTCTCATTGAACAGCCATTAGACTAATTTGGTATTTGTTTCCTCACACGTCCCTCTGAGGCTCGTATGCGTTTAACCAAAAGTGAGGAATTCCTCGACAGAGACGGAGACTTTTGGCTGTTGTGTGGGATTGGAGCTGTCACCTTCTATTTTAGGCATAGTTACTCTAACCACCACATCACCTTGCAACCCACCCGGAGATGCACAGTGTTTGTGTGTGCTGCAGTACTGAGGATGCAACGAGAACAATAAGACAAAAAAAACAGAACCGTCATGCTCAAATGCAAAAAATGAACCCTTCGACCTTGAAAACGTGTGTTGGTGGGAGGGGGGCGGGTCATGCAGGACGTTGCAGACATCTGACTGCCTTGTTTGTGTTCGCACAGCCAACGCAGGCAGATTGCCTCTATCTGCTTAAAGA
>CABFOQ010045695.1:3096-14152 GCA_900660455.1 Gephyroberyx darwinii | reverse complement strand
CATGTTGACTATTCACAGGTACAAACACTAGTTACTAAATTGTTCAATTACAAATCAGAGCAGAGGGCCAAAGGTCACTCTGCTGCTGTGGAGATGAATGGAGATGGAGGAGGAGGAGGAGGAGGAGGAGGAGGAGCATCCAGGTCTGGATCCATCATCAGGTGATACCTCCCCTGCTGCTCAGACAGGAGAACATCACCTGGATGTGATGAGATCCTGCGGCTGACAGAAACCCGAGACAGGATGCAGCCGATTTGTGTTGACCTGTTTTCTATTTGTTCTCATATTGTGTGATTTGTTGTGTTATTGTATGTTATACCTCAGTAGTAAAGAGTAACATAGAAGGTGAGGAAGGTGTGAGTCTACTGATGAGTAAAGGTAGTCATGGTGTTTCACGTCGGCTCTGTCCTCTCTAGTCACATGATGCTGTGTGTGAATCTCAAGAAGACAACATGGTTTCAGTTGTAACGTCTCCTTCTGCAGGAGATGTGTGGAGGTTTGCTTTTTGTATCTGTTTGTTGCTTTGTGTTTAAAGATTGGAGGAAATGAGGTGTGGTTTCAAAACGTGTGTCAACAACTGAGGAGCGTAGGAGTTTTCTCTGATCCCTCAGCGTCCTGAAGAGCTTGTTCAGTCATGTTTCCTCCGGTCCAGAAACAGAGAAAACGAGATCTTGAGTCTTGAAGTTTAGAGATACAGGGAGGATGATACTTCATGATACTTCATGATACTTCATACTTCATGACCAAAGAGGTAGTCTCCCTTGCTTTAGCGTCTCCACTGGTTGCCTGTCTGTTATACTGTAATTGATTTCAAGATCTTATTGATTTTTTAAGGCATTTCATATCCTGGCCGGAGTTATCTCTCTGAACTTTCATCCCTTGTGAGCCAGAGGTCCTCTGACTAAAGTAACCTGGGTATTTAGTATCATGACAATAAAGTTGAATTGAACAGAATTAAGGCTCCTGGACGTCAGAGCGACTCGCCTGAGGAGCTCAGACTGGAGTCAGCATCAACTTTAAAACCACTTGTCACTTTTATCATAAGCCTTTCTTATAATTGTTTTAATTCATTTTATCATTGTTCTTTTTCTGTTATTTCTAAATTCTTTCCCTGTAGCCAGACTTTCGTTTTTTTTTTGTTTTTGTTTTTACTGTTTTATCTGATTGTTCTTTTTGTTTTACTAATCTTTGACATTTGTGGATTTTATTGCAAGTATTTTGTTGCAACTTTGTTTATAAAGATAATAAATAAATAAAGATTATTAATATTGTTGACGTTTAATATTTTGTACTTACGTTTTGGGAAAATGGGTTTGGGTTAGTTTTAGCAAATGTGTGGAAGAGGTTGTGAAGAAGATCTTCCTAGTGGATCTAAGTTGAGCAGAGGCAGCTGGTGAGGAAATGTTATCAGAAGGGTCAACCGCTGAGCCAACAGGCTGCCGGCTCCGCCACCTGCCCAGCCTCCAATTTAATCCCACTCCCCTTTCACAGATTGAATTCCTCCTGAGCACATCAGGGACAAACCAGAACAGAGAGACACGAATCCAACAAACTGCACGCCATGCCTCCTTCCTCCTCGTCCTCTTTCCTAGCGTCCATTCCTACCAGCCTCTCTGTGAACCCGCTGCTCTGTGGGAACATCCAAGACACGTTAACACTTTAAAAACAGCTACTGGCGGTGTACCTTGCATGTCTATAGTCTATATTGTTCTTGTTCCCGTGGATGACTGGCCGAAGGTTCAACATGGTGTCACGTCAAGATATTTCCAGCAGCTACAGTCGAGTTGGATATGAGAAATGTTTCAGCGATCTAAAACATCGACGGTGAAGTAACAGGGTCACCACTCCCATTATGAACCATTAAAGACCAATGACAGGCTCGTCTATCTCTATCTCTTCTGTCTCTACTGTCTCTTCTATTTCTCCTATCTCTCCTATCTCTTCTGTCTCTACTATCTCTTCTATTTCTCCTATTTCTCCTGTCTCTTCTATCTCTTCTGTCTCTACTATCTCTTCTATTTCTCCTATTTCTCCTGTCTCTTCTATCTCTTCTGTCTCTACTATCACTCCTATCTCTCCTATCTCTTCTATCTCTTCTGTCTCTACTATCACTCCTATCTCTCCTATCTCTTCTATCTCTTCTGTCTCTACTATCTATTCTATCTCTTCTATCTCTTCTATCTCTTCTGTCTCTACTATCACTCCTATCTCTTCTATCTCTTCTATCTCTTCTGTCTCTACTATCTATTCTATCTCTTCTATCTCTTGCCCCATTTCCCCAGGTCATATCCAAGCCCAACTAACTTTAAGTTAATAAAAACGTTTTCAAGAGAGTGAGTGTGTGTGTGTGTGTGGGTCAAATACAAGCTCAACTAATGAAGTTATTGTTTTCATGTTTTATTTTGCTTTTATTAGAATCAATTAATCAATTCAGTGTTTAATTGTCCATATCTTCATATTATTTATTTATTTATTGAGAGAGAGAGAGAGAGAGAGAGAGAGAGAGAGAGAGAGGTAAAGCAGAGGGGATTTGAGTTTGATAAAAGAAATAACAATAAAATAAAATAACCTGAAGGTCCTTAAACATCTTAAAATCAATAACCTGAAGTTATTAAGGCCTTGAAAAGTATGAAAACACCTGAACTACAGTTACTAGAGAGACTGGTCCAATGCATCCCTCCATGCTGTGGTCCATCCTGATGTGTCGGCTGCCGTCTCATCATGTGACGTTATCCCTGATGACCGTGTGTTAGTATTAACTGTGTCACTGTGTCAGTTGTTAATGTCACCAAAGCCACCGAGACAAACTCCAGTATATTTCCCGTTGACACCCGGGCCGCCGACCCGTTCCCCTCTTCAGGTTAAACAGCATTACTCTCTCTAGCTGTTCGTCACGCTGCTCAGGTCCTGCTGGCCTCTCATCCCCTTCAGACATAGTTCCCTGACCAGCATGGGAAACTCCTACGCTTGGCTGGCTGATCCCATCCTGTTGATGGAATGAAGGTGGGCAGCTTTCCTGCTCTCAGGAGGCTGCTGGTATGTCCTGTACGTTACTAGCCAGGGCTCCAAATGCCACTTGGTTCTTGGGAAGGCCTTATTCTTTATACTATAGATTTTTTAGGTCCCTGTACCACATCAAAAGTTCAAGTTAAAGAGTGAATGTTTCTGAACACGTTTAGGTGAAGTACAAACGTATATTCTTATAGGTCTATTTCTCATAGAGCAGCTTTATGATGGGTTGGGAGAATCTCAATATTTCAGGTGAACAAAATGTATTTTTTCACTGTCTGTTCGTCTTTTAGCTTGGTTTTTAAGATCAAAGCGGCCGGCATGAACATGAAGAGATGGAGCAAGAGAAACTGCAATCGGTGATTGGGGAAAAAAGACGGGAAATAATAAATTATTAGAGCCCCAATGCAAACGTAGCTTTTCTGAGGATGCCTGTTACGACCCCTAATTGGTAGGGTCCATGTTTTGGAGGCGTGTCCTGTGTGAGCTGAGTTTCAGACCTGCCCTCCTGCTGTGGTTGGCCGCCGCTGAAACATCGGCACCTGGAGCTCGTCTCCAGATCGTCACCAGGCAGCGTGATAAGCCAGGATGAAGCTCCGGTCCGGCCGCTAAGCTTTGGTGCTAGCATGTTTCTTGAATGCTCTGTGTGTGGTGGTAGCCGGGGTTTGCCCTTGTTGCTGGCTGTCTTCTGAGACGAGGCATTAGTGTGCAGCTCAGTAGGGGGTTTAGTTTGATCCCCTTCTCCTCCTGTGTTCTTCTGATTAGGAAGCCTAGAATTGTATTTCGATTTCCCCTCGGCTCAGTGTTCTCCTTTCTGAGCAGGGTGGGGTTTTGTTTAGTACCCTTGAAAGGTACCTTTGTGTTTACGCTCACTTCACCTCCCGTTCTGTCTGAACCGGTGGTCCGTGTTCATGTTACTCCTCTCCGACCCGAGGCAGCCTTCAGTGCCCATGTCTGCCATGTTATTGCCGGGCACCCCCTTTATTTTAGCTCTGGGGGTCGGTAGGGGAGTCCTTGTTGATCGCTATACCACTGAAGCCCAGGTGCTGTCTGAGGGAGAAGTCACTAGTACAGCTGCCATCTTTATTTCCCACCTCCTTGTGTTCAACCTCATCTTTACCTGTTTCCACCTTCAGTGCTACTCAGTTCTGAGACACAGCTCTGTCAGGAGGACTGATCGCCACCTTGTTCACTTCATTGGTGCTGTTCCAATAAACACTAAAGCTACAATATGCAGCAGGAAGTGTATTGTTAGTCCCGTCCTCCTCCCCCCTCAGTTGGCCGAGATCCCGGCCCAACACTTGCCACTCATCTCAATGAACTGTCTCCTCTGAAACAGCATCGACCCCGAGGCCGAGGTAACACGTCTGTGAGGTTGAAGACAAAATTCAGCCAGTCTGCAATTAAAAAAAGACAAAAAAAGGCAAAAAGCCAATGTTCACTTTTATTTCTTACTGCTTCCCTCCATTCGTTGCTATGACTACCCTGTGCTTGATAGCCAGAACTGAGCCCACCGCTGGCCACGCCCACACAACACGCCCAGAGCAAATGGTATAAGCCCCACATCGTTGAAAAGCCAAGATATTTACACATGTATTTATTGTAACGTAATAAAGACAGAAGCTATTGATTGTGCAATCATATTATCATGGGAACAATTGTGTGTGTCTACCATCTCAAATGATGTATTAAAAAAATAAAGGTTTCTGACTTTGTTTCAGCCGTAGAGCTGCAGCCAGATAGAAGATGTGTTGTTGAGCTCTGTTGAGGCGACGGTCTGAAGATCTGTTCTCTTCCTGTGATGGCGTGGAGCAAATTAGCTGTCATATAAGACACCAGTGTGACTGATTCAAGCTCAGAGGAGAAACTCCTCATGTTACAAAACACCCAGCGCCTGAGCTACCAACATTGTTTTCACCATTTCTACGCACATAATCACTTCAGCTGGTAAATACTCCACATCAGGACTGTAAACGCAACGTGGCCTTTGAGTCAAACAGATAAAGATAAAGTGCCTTTTGAAACAGGAGTTTCAAGTTTCCAAGTTTTCAAGTTTCAAGTTTATTGTCGCGTACTGGATAACGAGCCACTGCCTCACTGCCTTCATGACCACACCTGTGTGGTGTGACCAGCTCAGATCCTCGCTGATGTTGATACCCAGAATCTGAAGCAGCTGACCCTCTCCACTGCTGTTCCCCCGATGTGGATGGGTGCATGCCTCCTCCCTGCAGCCTCCTGTAGTCCTGTAGTCAGCAGGGGGCTGACCACACATCCATGGGGGGCACCGGTGCTGAGTGTCAGTGTGGAGGAGGTGACGTTGCCGATCCGTACAGCCTGTGGTCTGCCCGTCAGGAAGTCCAGGATCCAGCTGCACAGGGAGGAACTGATGTGCAGGTCTCAGAGCCTCGTGACGAGTCTGGACAGCACTATGGTGTTAAAAGCAGAGCTGCAGTCGATGAACAGCATTCACACATAAGTGTTCCTCTGGTCCAGGTGGGAGAGGGCAGTGTGTAGTAACTGGAGTGGGTCTAGTGTGGTGGGCAGGGAGGATGTGATGTGAGCTTTGACTATCCGCTCAAAGCTCTTCATGACAGTGGAGGTGAGTGCTATTGGGCGGTAGTCATTTAGGCAGCTCACGTTTGGTTTCTTCAGGACTGGGATGATGGTGGTCTTCTTGAAACATGTGGGGACTACAGACTGGAGCAGGGAAAGGTTGAAGACGTCTGTGAAGACATCTGCCAGTCCATTGTCTGGTCTGGAGTCACAAGGTGCTGTACAATGAAAACGTTAAAAAAAATGGAAGTAAAATAATGGAAATAAAATAGGAGGTTAAGAACAGAGAAACATAAAATAACAATAAAATGACATTAAACACACATTATAAAACAAAGTGCTTATGAAAGAGGAGTGTTTTTAAAAGCTTAGAACTATCCACTGACTCTGCGTCTTTAATAACCAAGGGAAGCTGGTTCCAGAGAGTGGGAGCTACCACTGAATAGGCTCGCCCCCCCTTGGTTTTTAGCCTGGACCCGTGCTGGGCCTGGGTCGGGTCAAAACCTTTCTTCCACAAAATGACGTTTCTCAATATCCTACAAAAAAAAAGTAGAAAACTGACCTGAAAATCCATACTGGTGCCACATACATTTTACTGTCTTAAAGTTAGACTAGAGAAGAAACAGAACAGGACCGATAGTAAACTAGGAGGAAATAACACTGAACATTCATCTGCACACCGAAATCCTCTTTATGTAACCTGACTGCAGCAATCATGAAGTTGCATCGGAGTAACGGCTTATTTGCAGGATTAACTCGTGTTCTGATAGATTATCTGTGGAAATAGAAGGAATCCCATAATACTTATATATTAGAAAGGCTTTTGTCACTGAAGGAAACATCTTGGAACAAATGCCCTTCAGTGATGCCCTGAACCCTGCCTGCCCATTCACTCTGACCTCCAGCATGAAGAGGGTTTGTGTTTTGTATGTGTGTGCACCTGGAAAATCCAAACCCAATTATCTTACATAAGAGATAATAAAGCTAAATAAATAAATAAAGCTTGAATTCTTGCTGTAAGAGACTACACGCGACCTCAACATATCTTCCTGTAACGCTGTTGTGTAACTGAAACACAGCGGAGGATGCAGAGAGCCTCAGCATCCACAGACACTCCAGCTTTTCACTTCCATTCCTTCAACTGGAAACCTTGTTAAACATTCCCCTCGAAAAACCTGAAAAAAGTAGAAAATACCGACATTTATTCTCATACTCATAAGATGGTTCTTGTTATAAAACAAATTAGTGGAGATTTGTGCATCAACTCCCACAATTAACCACAAATGATGGTTAGAGATCTTCATATTTACCAGTTTAGCATTTAATGTCTCATTCCTCTCGCTGAATTTTGCCAAGAAAATGTTAAAAAAAACACAGCAAACCTGAACACCCAGAGCTGATCGTCTAAAAAACTATTATCTATGCTCCATTTCATAAATGTATTTGATAAAAGTCTGATAAAAGTTGACTTCCAACACAGTTCCTGTCCTACATGTCTTAGCCCAACAGGAAACCGAAGGCAGGAGGATCACAACAGCTTCAATGTCATCTCAAACATGTTGAGCTTCTTCCAACACAAAACTGTGCAGGGAGCTTCAGCTGCTCCGTTACCGCAGCTGCTCTTCAAGGCAAATTACAATGTTGTGACATAAAAAACCAGAACCAGGCGCAGGTCCACTCGGCAGGCCAGAACATTAGAAACAGCACCTACACCTGGAGGCAACTCGGATGGAGGCAGGGTGCCAAAAGGCGTAGGTGCTGGTTAATAAAGGCTTTCAGTTATTCATTTTGTAATTTTTGACCATTGGTGGTCATAATTCTTGCAACTTTCTTATGTTTAGCTTCAGGGTTTCTAAGGCAACAAGAGCAGCATCTCCTCATGGGAACGCTTCATCTTGCTAATATAGTTCATATCAAATTAAAAGCTTCCTCAGCAAACATCCACGCCTTCATCATCAAACACGTTCCACAAAGAGACGTAGCAAATAACTAGCTCAAAGCAGACAACCTTAATAACGGTAAAGGAGTCACTACCCAGATAACGTCATGTAACGGGTTAGAGTCGTTGGTTTTATCATAGAGTATTGATTTGGTCTTCATGGATGGGCTATACTTTACCAATGGCCATACATAACAGACTCACATGTTATATTTACTGCAAATAGTAATCTTACATCAGCCAAAGTTCCCATATAAAATTTTGTTTTAGATGTTAAATAAAATGTCAAAGTTGAAAAAAATGCCAGAATTTACAGTTTCTTATTTTAATAAAATTAATTTCTTGACACCAGTATTTTGTGATATATTTTAAATTTGCCTGGACACGGGTCAGACACACAGAAACGAACCACCCTCTACCTCAGTTTGCTCAGAAGACACCGTGTAGCGCTGCACACACTCTTACACCGACTAGCTTTCTTTTTATAAACTTGCCAGGAAACATATGTGCATCCTTTTTAGTGTACATGTCCTGTTTATACACGAGACACCTGGAGTCCCGGCTGCGACGTAGCCTCTGCAGCTTAGCAGGACTCAGCACAGCATAGAAATGTGAGCCTTTTTCTCGATCATGCGTTAAACTGGTAGTGAACCCCGGAATCCAAACCAAGACAATGCTGCTTCCCGCCCTTCCTTTTAAGTTGTGCAGGAGTTAGCATCGATAGGGTCTGTTTCCCGACGTGTTACAACGCCAGATAAACCGGGCTCTCTAATAATAGAGAGCACCTGGCCCTTTCACGTCCTCATTCATGACCCATTAGAAAGGCTTTGCGGCAAAATTCCCTGAATCAGTTTAGGATTGGACGAACCTGCATTTGCTGCTTGAAGAATGTGATGATGGTGGATCCCTTCACAAAGGCTACAGAGGAATAGCGGGAATTGCACTGGCACCTGACTTTTTCCAGCTGACATCTCTGGCGCTCAGACAAGGATTAACATCCAATTTGCCTCTCTCTTCTCGGGCTCAAGTCTAACCAAACAGCTCGGCACATCAAAGAGCTAGATAAACAGGGGGCGATGGATGGTCGTTTTTCAATGGGAATCGGCTTAGTGAAGCTCTGTATAAAATAGCAGGAATACAAAAAGGAAAGCTGTTTTGATGTGTTGGGGAGTGTGAGGGTCCAGCCAGCTGTACTGGATGAGGGCCTCTCTCCTGCCCTCCAGTGTTTGAGTCGCACAATACAGGCAAGATGCCATGAGCCATCAAGGCATCAAGGCTACTGCAGTAGTTTGGAGAGGAGGGCTGGTAAATGCCTGATTTTTCTTTGCTCAATTTCTGAAATGTAAATACAAAATATATAACAAAGCAGGAAAAACAGGTTATAAAAGAATCCATCTAGATAAAGTTCTGTCTTTAAAATGTGTCCTTAAAGTACGACGTTTCAGTCGGTCGTTAGAAGAAAAACAAATCTTTGCAATGTTCTTAACTTGCTGAGAACAAAACTGAACCGGGTTTTTAGTACGTTGCTAAAAGTTTGAACATGAATCACAGTGAACTCCTAATTCTCAGATAGAGGCTCAGGGAAATGAGTTACAGGATTACATTTGACTAGATATTTTCAGGGTCAATGGCAAAGGGCTTGATTTTGTGAGAATTAGCTGAATTATTAGAAAGATACAGCTGAATATCATCAGCATAGCGATCCCTTCGGGGCAAATCCATCTCAGGCTGCAGTTCAAATGCTTCAAAGTCGACAGACATGAATGAATCATGAAGAGAAAGCACTAACGACTGCAGCCAATCAGTTGATCATTAAATCTCTCTCTGCCTGTTTAACGGGTGGATGGACTCAAATGAAGTCATGTTGCTGTTGGTGGCTCCCATGATACTGAGGGCTTTTCTGGCAACCCGTTGCTCATGAAATGAGGCCAGGCTTGTAAGGGACACATCTATGATGCTGGAGGTTTTGACTTTGGCTTGCAGACGGTTTCTACTATTGACTGAAATGGCTGCAAGCCAGTAGATGAAGGAGAAAGGCAGGGTGCTCTCAGTGAAGGAAGAATAGAAGAAGGTGGACATGAAAGGTTCAACCTGGATCCTATTTTACCATCTTTGCCCATCATGCTTGTTGACTCTGGCCAAAATCTTGTAATTACTTTACTATAAAGCTGCTCACATCTTGCTGCAGTGCTCCAATACAGTCCTATAGGGCTGATGGACCCCTTCAAATTCAACACAGTGGTTATTTGCTCCGTAAAGAGATTCCTGTATGTCAGTAAAAAGATGTAAAGTCGTGCCTTGTCTCGTTTTGATGCTATCTCGATGCTTCAGCACTTCCTTGTTTACTTTTCTCCAGCCGGCTGCAGCTGCTGCAAGAGGCGTTAAAGCTGTCAGGTCGTGGACAAAATGAAAATGAAATATATTGATGTCTCATTACAGAGTGTCAGTGTGTTGAAAAGAAATGCTTATTCTATTTTATTTTTGTGGCTTTAACAAGTGACGCCCACATGAACGGATCCTATTCAGCTTTTTGTGGATGACATGTTGACAATTTCACTTTGATATAAATCAAGCAGGAAAAAAATATATATATATATACATGTCACCGTGGGGTTAATGAACATTTAACTGTCAGTATGCAGCATGACGCACAGAGAACAACATTGAAGGGAATTTCAAAAAGCCTCATGAAAAGCTTCCTGATTAGTTCACTAGGTTGTGTTCACTGTCTGTCTCCAGAGTGGAAGGAGAACAGTGTGGACTCGGTGATGCTTGCATAATATAATCACAATATAACTTGACCTTTTAAATGTTAGATAATAAGCTATGATAATACGCCTGATACCGCCCCCCCTTCAGCTTGGCTCTTTGTTCAGTATCATTGATCGGTTTCCTACGTTGGACGACCGGTAAGTAAATGCGCTATCTCCTCCTACCATTCGCTGTGTATTCCCTACAGTCTGTACATTTACCTCACGCCAGGTCCTCGGAGAAGGACCCGTCATGAGGTAAAACAGAACTTGGCAAAGGGAGGGAAGGCAGCAAAAAAAACAACAACTGGAACCGTCAGTCTTGTTGCCCTGCTTGAGGCAACGCTCAGTGTGAGTCGTAAACTGGATCCATTGGTGTGGAAAAAATGGGCTTTATGTACCACTACCTCCTTTTACCACGACCTGGCCTTCTACTGTCGCATAGCACAAAATGGCTATGGGGGGGGTTGATGGGGTTGTTGATCAGTAGACTTATAAGAGACAATAGACTTTACTGGCTTTCAAACCTTATTTTCCAGCCCTACTGTGTTTTGAACCCCCACAACGCACCGCGAGCTGTGCTGAGATCTGTCGAAGCCGCTGCAAGCCGACAGAAGTCATGAATTACTTACAGCCTCTTTAAAGCTACACGAGGATTTCATGTGAAAAGAAAGATCGTCTTGTTCCCTCTAATTGACATCCTGTAGATCTGTCTCGTATTTTGGGCAGATTGAATCCTGGTGGCGGGTATGGTCGCTTCTCCTAACAGCAGCGTTAACAAATCCTACCATGTGGACGGTCTGGC
>CABFOQ010045657.1:35191-51170 GCA_900660455.1 Gephyroberyx darwinii | reverse complement strand
AATAAATAAAAAGAGAAATGTATAAATACGGAAATAAATAAAAAGAGAAATGTATAAATAGGGAAATAAATATAAACAGAAATAAATTAATGAGAAAATAAATAAATAGGGAAATAAATAGGGAAATAAATATAAAGAGAAATAAATTAATGAGAAAATAAATAAATAGGGAAATAAATATAAAGAGAAATAAATTAATGAGAAAATAAATAAATAGGGAAATAAATATAAACAAATAAATTAATGAGAAAATAAATAAATATGACAAAAAATAATATGAAAATATACATTTATAACAGATTTAATCTATTTATTTATTTATTTATTTATTTATTTATTTATGATTAAGTCAGTTCTGGTCCTCCATACTAAAATAGTAAATATTCCAAGTCCATCTGACAATGAGCAAAAAAGGAGGGAACACGAGCCTCCGAAGCTGACAAGTAATGCTGACAAGATCAATGCTGACTTAGGCGAGGGCGTGTTGGCTGTCATTCAAGAGTTGAGTACAATGAATCGGTGTATTGCCGGAATGCACGTTCATTTAGACAAGATGTTTGATGACAAAATAAAAGGATTGCACTCATCATCGGAGAAGAACTTTTAATAGTAAGGTCGATAGCCTACATGATTCTTTGACAAAGAGAACGAGAACAAAGAGGCCCTAAAAAATGGAAATGGAGACTAAAGCCAAGCAGGTGCGGCAGGCGAGAGCTCGAACAGAGCTCTCAACAACCAGAGGTGTTGTGCTTGACGGTAATTCGTGAGTGAATTATCAAAGGTTATCAACAAATGGGAAGGTCTCTTTTTCCAGTGACACGTAGAGCATTGAGGACGATTTTTTAAAATCAGGAATAGGGTTCATTGAAAAGTAAACAGTAAACAATGAGATGGCAAAGGAGGAACTGTGTAAATGGAGACTTCAATGCCAAACTGACCATGGCTGAAGTTCATTTGGTTATTAATAAGGCGAAATTGGGAAAAGACATTGCCATTGAAAATCTGACAAAGATCTGTTGTTTGGGTTATTAAAAAATGTCTATATATTATATTCTACTATACTTAATGAGAGGCTTTCCTCGTTTTTGGAGAAGGGATGCCTTTTGTGGAGGAACAAAATGTTCAAAAATTGCATTGATCATATTCATAAATTGTGCGCAATAATAAGAAACAAAATAGAGGAGAAGAAACCCATGTACTTGCTTGTTTTGCTGAGTTTCAAAAAGCTTTTGGTTTTGTATACAGAGACTTTCTTGCTTATTGACTGATAGAATGAGGCGTGAATGGAACAATTTCTAAAGCTACACAATCTCTTAATAGTGCCCCTGAAGCAGCCGTAAGAGTAAATGAGTTTCTGACCAATTAGTTTCCTACTCCATCAGGTGTAAAGCAAGGGGATACCTTGTTTCCTTTCTCCTTCACAATTTATATAAATGATTTGGCATGTGCAATGTGCTCTCGCTTGCAAATGATTGGTGTGAGAAATGTCCATAAATGAAAATAAAACTTAAATAATGCATTTTAGAAATCCTTCTACTTGTATTAGTGATTTTTTAGTTTTATTTTTTTGTACCAAAAAGTCTTAATTCAGCTTATAAATATTTGTGTTTTTATGTTGAGTATATGAATTTTCTGAAAGGTACCACAATTCTTTCTGAACCAGCAGGTAGAGCTCTAGGTGGAATCATTGGTAAAAAACAAGGTGCTCAAAGACATTTTTTTATACATAATATGTCTGGGGCTACTAAGAATTATCGTGACTGAAGCAACACATGATAGGGCCATTTGGTACTCTTTTGGGTGTGCACAATTATTTACAAATTTATATTTAGTGTTTTTTGGTTCTTTGCATGCTAAAGTGTTATAGAGCCTACTATCACTCAGCATGGTGTATGCTAAAGTGTTAACATTGAGCCTACTATCACTCAACATAGTGTATGCTAAAGTGTTAGCATGGAGTCTACTATCACTTAACATAATGTGTGCTAAAGTGTTAGCATGGAGCGTACTACATCACTTAATGACTAAATTGACCCAACAGGGCAATGTACTAAAAATTCAGTTTATTCCTTTAAAAACTGCTACTCCTAGTCTCTCCCAGCCTGCAGGGCTTTCAGACAGGTTTACTGCCTCCACTTATTTCCTTTCTGGCTCCAAGGGAAAAGTCGATTTCACTGTAATGCTGCTTTGTATTCCAAAGCCTTTTTGTCTTTCTGTATGTTGTGATGACCTGCATTGACTATATTAATTTCCGTCCCCTTACCTAATCCTAATTCTAATCTAAATCCTAAACCCAAAATCTAATCCTAAACTAGCCCCTTATAGAAGTGAGCTAAAATTACCTCACTTCACAAAAATGTTACTCTGAAAGTCTAAAACTCAATCTGGTTCTCACAAGGATAGTAAAAGAAGTATACACATACACACACTCATCCCTCCATCCTCCTCCCTAAACATCTGGGTCTAAAGGCCCTGGGGGAGTTTTAGGTTGCAGTCCCTCTGCCTGTCGAGAAGCATTTGTGTGACTCTGGGTTGTACACAGCCAGAGAATAAAAACTGGCCTATAAATATTCACTACCCTGAAACTGACCTGCAAGCTTCACTGCAGCAGTGACATTAAAGTGACAATGCACCAAAAAACAAAATTATTTATTATGTCTGTAATCTCAAGCAATATTCCAAAACTGTAAACAGTGATGCGCAAATTCATTTTGTTCCCAAGTGTTTCATGAGTTTAAGTTGTCACCTAGAGCAGACTCTTTACCATGTTAAGCAGGGGTTATCAAAATGGGGTCTGGGTACCTCCAGAGGTCCCTTTGGGGGGTTCCAGGAGTCATTTAAGTGATTGTAGTCGTCCTTGAGGGTTCCAGAGGTACTTGAGGAGGTTCCAGCAGTCCTTGATGTGGTTCCAGGGGTGCTTGAGGGGATCCCAAGGGGCCTCCAGCAAAATGAGGAGTAGTTTAATTTCACTCTAATTTAATTGGCTAGAAATTATCCCAGTTAGAGAATGTATAGTATAGACAGTTCTGCCATGCAATACTAAATCATGATCGCTTGACCATGAGATGTTAGCATATACATGGAAACAAACAATGGGCCAGAAACGGAAATGGAGACACTAGAGATGCAACAATCAGGTTTTCTGATTTTTTAACATTGTGATCGACCAATCACTGATCCCATTTTTACCCAGACTTTCTACTAACAACGGAACATCATGTAAAAGTGCACAGCAAGCATAAATAGTCCAATTCCAATCTTCCACTCTTTGTTTAACAGATTGTTCTTATGGCTGCAGGACATATCTTAATCTTAGCATGTAAGGCTAAAATGATCCCTCCCCTTCTATCTGTCCTCCAGCAGCGTCCAGCCGGCCAGCCACTCCCTCTTCTCATCCCCTGACACCCAAGGGCCCTCGCTGGGCTCCTGTCGTCCCCACGCTCACGTCATGTTTCTGAAGACCCACAAGACGGCCAGCAGCACTGTCCTCAACATGCTGTACCGCTTCGGAGAGGAGCGCGACCTCCGCTTCGCCCTGCCACTGGGCTACCAGCTGGGTTACCCGTTGCCCTTCAATGCCCACAGGGTCAAAGGTTACCGAGGGCCCAGAGCTGTGGAGTTCAACATCATGGGGAATCACATGAGATTTAATAAACCTGAGGTGAGTTATTTAACGGAGGGGCGGGAGTGGTGGCTTTTCCACCCTGACAAGAATACAATTCTGGTGGGAACACAGAATACTTGTTTTTTGGCATGAAAATGATCAAATTTAAATATGCGGCTTCAAAAACCCTCATCAGTGGAATTAGCTTGAATTAGGTGATGGTGATGGCATGGCGCGATGTATGCATGGTATTCTAAAATGGGACTTCATGAAGAAAGAAAAGGGGGAATTGATAGAGTGAAGAAAGCTCAGATTCTACAGCGAGCAGTCTTTGTATTGGCTCCGGCTTCGTTTGCATAGCAGAGAATATTGTTTGCAGACTGGCAATTGGTTGCCATCAGTGTTATTGGACCCGCAACATAGGAGTAATGTTTGCTGTAACACTGACATTATCGAGGATATGATGATGAAGTACTGCGGTAAAAGTTGACCTCATTAGAATACAAAGTAAGACTAGGCAAGTATATTCATTAGGGTTAGACAGATATATTAGTTTGTTGATAGAGTTGTAGTGTCCCATGGCCTAAATGCTGTGTCAGTGGTTTTTTCCACCCTGGCAAGAATAGAATTACGGGGGAAACACTGAATACTTTTCATTTGTTTTGAATTTGTTGGAATGAAAATGGCCAAAGTTATAGCTATTGAATATTGGCAAAAAATATTGGCTATTGACAGCTTCAATCCAAGATTATCGGTATGGGCCTTCAAAACCCATATCAGCCAAACCCCAATATTCATGTATAGTTGGGTGACTTTGTCTCAGGCAGCTTGATGCAAAGAGAATACCTTTGTCCCAATTACCATGAAACATTTGGTCACTTTATGACTTGTAAGACTAGTACAATAATTGGAGCATTTTAAAGTTGGACAGTGAATTGGAGCAGTGCCACCTAATGTTCTAGAGCAGAGAGTCAAAGTCATTGCCGGGACTTTTTCTCTTTGTGCCTCTACAGGCACAAACTTGGGTGTTTTCTTCAATCATCTAACCTCACTTCTATTTATTCCCCTCTCTTTCCTTTCTTTTTCTCATATTGACATTAATGTCAAGAACAATATTGCCCAAAAGAAACAATAAAATACGATTTACCAATGATGTTAAACCAGAAAGAAAATAAATCACATTTCTATCACAAGTATAAAATCTAAAACATTTTTCCTTCCTTGTCTATCTCTCAGGTAGAAAAGGTGATGCCTGCAGACACATTCTACTTCTCTATCATCCGGGACCCAGTAGCTCTGGCTGAGTCCTCCTTTGCCTATTACAAAGAAGTTGCCCCTGCCTTTCGGAAAGCCAAAGGCTTGGGCGAATTTGCCGACGACCCCAAGAAATACTACGACTCCCGTCTCCGTAACAACCACTATGCCCGCAACCTCCTGTGGTTTGATTTCGGAATGGACCACAATGCAAACTTCTCCACGGCGCTGGCTCGACGCGGTGAGGCCATGATCCATCGGGCCTTCAAGCTGATTCTGGTGTCCGAGTATTTCGACCAGTCCATGGTACTACTGAGGCATGCCCTCTGCTGGCCACTGGATGCCATTGTCTCGTTCAGCCTCAATGCCCGCCAGCAGAAGCCTAGTGGAGTGAGCAGTAGCTGGGTGGGCAAAGCGGCGGCAGTAGCCGCCGGTGTTGGCGTCAGAGGTGGACGTTCACAAGTCAAGACGCCGCCCAATCTGTCATTAACGGAGGATCAGAGGGAGAAGTTGCGAGAGTGGAACTCCTTAGATTGGCATCTCTATAAAGCATTCAACAAGACTTTCTGGGAGGAAGTTGACAGGTTTGGTCGCGCCCAGATGGAGCAGGAAGTGACTCTTCTCAGGACACGGCGGGAAGTTCTGGCCCGAGTTTGCTTGAGGGATGGCGGGAAGCCCGTGGAGGCTCACCGGATCCGGGACAAAGCCATCCGGCCATTTCAGAGTGGGTTAGTGAAGATACTAGGCTACGAGCTCCAGCCTGGGCTGGACAACACCACCAGACAGGCCTGTTTGCGGATGATCAGGCCAGAGATCCAGTATAAAGACGTGCTAGATGCTAAGCAGTTTCCACGGGCTCAACCAGTCCAAGCCCAGCCAGGGCAACAGAGCCAGGGACCAGTGGTAGGAGCCGGCGGGGCTTACGTAAGACAAGACTCCTCCAGGACAGGAGAAAGGCTAACAGTGGGAGAGGGAGGAGGGAGGACAGTGGAGGAGGGGGAGAGAGACTGGGATGGAAGCCAGCTAATAAGGAGCAACCAGACTTTGGTACGAGGGGAGGGAAAAGGGAGGTTGAGATAGTGTGGGGTGAGTCTACAACACCCCCCCACCCCCACCCCATCCCCCGTCTCTATCTTACCAACCTACCTACGGTACCTGGACAGGTCCGGCCCGGACAGCTAGTCGGTAGAGCGTGAGCGTGAGACTCTCAGTCTCAGGGTTGTGGGTTCGATCCCCACATAGTGTCAACTATCACCTTTGTAAGTCTCTTTGGATAAAAGTGTCTACTAAATGACTGTAATGTAATGTACCTTTCGCCTTTCAGCAACTGGACCAATTAAACTGAACACTGAGCCTAGTGTTGCTTTACGAGCGAGAAAGAGACTCTGCTTGAAAACAAAACGTTCATCCTTTGCGAATCAACTTTAAATGTTTGGTCGTATTTGCTTGTTTTCGTAAAGACTGCCTTTAATTTGTGTTGTTTTTCCCGGCCTATACCTTTTGAACGCCTGGAATGTTTTCATCGCTCCGATTAGATGCTGAAGGGGTGTTGCATTCAGAAAAGGGAAAGGGGGAAGCATGCTGTTCGTCACAGATATGTGTGAAGCAGCAGAGGCCTCTCATCTTATTCCCACTACATATTCTGTTTTTACATTGCTGTTAGATTTTCATATTTACCTGGGCCCAAATGTATGAAGTTTTTCAAAATAAGGGTAGCACTGATGTGGATTCTAAGTTAAGTATTGGCTGATACAATGTACTCTGGACAGAAATAAGAGAGCTGGAGAAATTTAGTTCAAGTACACAAAACCTTACTTACTTTATGAAGGGTTAGCCCATTTAGCCCAGTACCTCATACCGCTGTCAGTATTGGTGCACCCCTGTCTCGTAATAATATGAAGAGCAAAACTGATCCTAGATTTGCACTAGTGTTATGAGATGCTTGATGTCTACCAGCCTACCGATCACATCTCCTCTGTAGCAGTAGGAATGTGTCCATCTGACTTCGAGTGGTATGCTCCCACTGAGCCATTCCCTCGGGAATCCATTTCTCCCAGCGCGCTGTCAAGTGTGAATAATGGAGTTCATACAGAGTGCAGAAGAAGTTAATAAATCTCAACGCAGCTGCATCTTCAATTTTGTGGGAAGGTGTGAAGATTTATGAGCGACTGCAATGTGAGATTTAGTCAAATAAACCCTACTAAGTAGTGCTAAAACAGGCCAGTGATGTGGTTAAACCGGACTTTGGTTCTGTGGCGGGTTGAAACATTAATAATTAATGTGGTGATGATTTATTGCTGGTAACAGCTTCCATCCAGCAGTTCAGTCCTAATTTTCAAGACTCCAGTTTAGACGTGTATGAGTCTCTCAAAACATGATGCATCAGACACAAGAGTTCCCTTCAGCTCAGCACAGAATATCTCTACCTCTTTGTCAGTGACGCGCGACCGCAATGCTTGTACACACTTGCGAATGTCTCGTGCATACCTTACAATCCGACGGCATATCACACCCGCACACAGACGTGCATGTGCTTGCATATTGACATAGGCTGACTAGTTTTTGTTGTCATCACACCAACATCACACACACACATGCAGGACACACTTTCTCGGCCAAGTTTGACAGCCCGGGTGACACAGCGGTCTCATTGTGATTCACTCCCACTCCCGTTTCACACTCCAGCGAGTTGCCGGTCAGGTTGCGCAGACAGCCTGGTTATCCAGTGCCAGACCAGGCCCGGCTAGTATCGCTCCAGCTCTGACAAAAACATCAGCGTTTCCCCTTTCCCTCTTCCTAACCTGAAATATTAGCAGGTAATAGGTGATTTATGACTAATTGCACCCCAGCTAATGAAAATAAGACTGTTGCTCCAGGCTGCCTGATGGCTTACAGTTGAAATCACAACCGTTAGGGTCCAGGGACACCTAGGGGTCCTTGAGGAGGTTCCAGGGGGTCCCGCCAGCACAGTGAGAAATACTTTAATTTCAGTATAGTTGAATTCACTAGAAATTATCCCAATTAGAGAATGCATGAGAATAATCAACAATACAATAATTGACACTACTAAATACAGTATATCCCCTCTGAGCTGAATTTAATTTGACAACTTCTAGGTCTTGAAAATTTTGTGAACTGCACAAATTGTCTGGACAATATTGTCACTGAGTAACACTATAATGACTATACATTTGGTGTCGTTATAGGCCCACTGTCATTCCACATATTGTGATGCGATGGCCTAGCCTATCCAGGCAAGTAATGACGGGCTGGAAAAAAGGTTTTGAAATGTGCAGGAGCCCCAGTCAGTGTGTTTCTTTAAGGCGGCTGACATGGAACATTTGACTGATTGATGCCGATATTCAGAAACAAAGAGTGGCTGTTCCATTTCTTGCATAGTGCAGTACAGTCTGTTATCCATCCACTCCATTCTGAATGGTGTCGCCTTACAGTAGCCGGCCCTCGGGGTTTTTTGGGTGTACTGCATTGTATCTGAATGGCTGCCTCCTCTATTAAAAAAGGGTCTGTTATTCAGCATTTCCAGAAGGGTGGAAAGCTCAGCAGCTGGCCAAGTAATTGTCGAGTCAATAGTATTGATCGACAACCCTATCAACCCCTGCAGATGAATTCTGGCCATTTTGTGCTATGGGGCCAGTAAAAACCTTACCGAATGCGTCCTTTAAAGAAACACAGTTGTGGAGTTACTCTCTTTTAGCACTCCCATTTTGTCATCATTACAGTGTTAGTCCTGACCAAGAGTCAGCGAGGTAGCGGTCGAAATGGAGTGAAAAGGTCAAGGAAAGAAACGGGGAAAGTTGTTGGACCGATGGTGAACGTGTCAATGTCTTGTACAATCTTTCTGTAATGCCTTTCACATGTTGTAACATTTCAATATAATGCACAGTATTGCTCCTCCTATAATGTTCTGCAGCAGTGGGGGTTGGGGCGTCATTTTCACCTTAGCTTTGCGTCCATACATTTGCTTACATTATAGTGATGAAAACTAATGAATTGCAGGGGAAACACTAATCCACAGAATAATTTCTGAGTCAGAGAAAGAAAATATCAATACAGTTCTTTTTTATGCCTTAGGATATGGTCACATTTGGGACCGAGGCATTAAAAAATGATGTTTTTCTGTATTTATTATTGTAATTAACTTTTTGTACATACTGTATTTATTCTTTCTTATTTGCCATCCCATTTGCAGATTTGTAGTGCCGATGGAGGGGGTGTTTTACAGTATGATGGAATGCACTAGTTGATGATGAGAGACGAAAACATCGAAGTGCTATCTACACACACCTTGTTTTAAGTCTGTTTTGAGTCGGTGAAAAACGACGAATGCCACTCAGTAGCAATATTTGCATTAACAGAATATGTTCGCACACGCGCACACATATACCACTTTGTGTGTTTTCCTCTCAACACATGCTTCGATATTTATGCATGAAGAGAATGGATGAACGAAACACATTTAACCCCTATACACACGTAATTTCACAAACACACTCCCCGCCAATGATTTTTTTTTAAAATGAAAAGAATAATATTCATGCACATTTTACCGACATACTGTTTTGTTTTATTCTTCCAGGCAAAATCTGGCAAAAGACTTGATTGATATGGTACTGTGACTTTTGTGGTAGCCCTTTACTTATTATTGAAATTTTCATGTTTGGACCTAGTGTATGTTACAAAATGTGTTAAGAAAGCTACATTACTGAAAGTAAAAGGTACATCTTGTGTCAAACCTCTCGTTAGGGAATAAAATGAGCATAACCATGGAGGAGTGAATCTCCATGAAATACCACTGACATACAGCATGATCAATCTTTCATCATCTACACCATTAAGCATTCAAAATGTTTACTCTTCCCACAGTCCCAGATTATAGCTGGAACTAAATTACAGTATAATATGCCTTTATTGATCTGGTCTTGTCTAGAGTTGTAATTCCTTTCCAACGTTCACTTGACTGGAAATGAAAGGCACAACAGTAAATTCAGAGTATAATTGCACCTCTGACTTTGTTACTTGAAACTGCTTATTTTTGCTTAAATTTGCAGTAGCCCATGCTATTTGTGCATCCATTGGGTTGTTTTTCTTGTACTGAATAAAAGCATCATTTCCCTAACTTCACTAACGTGTCCTTGCATTTCACACTGACAATGAACATATAGAGGATTGTAAAAGGGAGAATAGCTTATCATTGATTATCAGTGGTTGTATTATAAGGTGGTTGATAGGATTAACTTCAAATCTCCAGAACTCATCAATAGCCCAAAGACAGCATAAGGAGCCCTTTATTGTCTTATGCTGCATTCTTACCCCTGGGGAAATGGTAAATATGAGCTTTCCGCAAAAAATACTATGCAAGTAAATATTACTTAAAGACTAGGGGTAGCAATGGATCCTGATTTGTCCATTTATTATAATCTTGATTTAGCTAAAAGGAAATACCTGTAGTCAACTTTAGGGGGATGAAATATTTTCAAATAAAATAAAATGAATGATTTGCATCATATAACACATTATATGAATACAACTCTTAAAATGACAGGACACACCTACTTTCTGAATCATTCTTTGTGGCTGATATAAGTATTTGCCAGCTGACAGTTGAGATGAACGATATTTTCAACTAGGAAAGTCGTATGTACAATCTTTCCCAGGGGACTGAATGCAGGTTGGGACGCCAACGGCTCCCTGCCTGGGCTTGTGGTTATCGACTAGTTTCTCCTGCTTTAAATTGACGCTCTGTCTCTCTGCTCTCGATAAACTGTCCTGCTGTTTGTATTGCCACTGAAAGCAGCTAACGACTGGAGAATGGGTGCACATCCGCTGAATATGACTTTAATTATATTATTGACGATAATTAATTACTAGACTATTTCAGTTATTCTTTTGACGTATGGTCGCCAAAAGAAAAGCCATTCTGGACGTTTTAACTGGCTATTAAACCTCAGCTGGTTTACATTATACCAGACGGCTAGCTAGCTAGCTAGCTAACGTTAGTTACAAGCTATGGTTGTAATGATGGAATCACAATGCGAGTATTTTATGTATTTTCCTGCCGTTCCCATCTCGGACCTCTCGGACCCAGCCAAATACAGGACTCTTCCCCGGCGAAGCCACCTCTACCTCGGGGAGACCGTGCAGTTCATGCTGGTCCTGCGGTCCCGGGACGGAGCTGTAAAGGCTGACAACCCCGGTAGTTTGGCTTGGAGGGAACTGGTGGGCTCTCTGTCCGCCGTGGCGAGTGTTTGCCTGGCCGAGAGCCGACAACGGCGACCCTCCCACTTCCAACAGGACTTGCAGGGCAGTTGTAGCGACGACGGAGGAGTAGACGAGCCCAGGGAGGAAGACTTTGAGGCGACAGACAGCGCCGCTGGGGGACGGGACAGCAGCCGGACTTTCAGACACTGCAAGCCGCTCCTCATTCACAACAGCTCGGCCAGTGATGGGCGGCAGTATCGGAGGGAACCGGTGCAGGTAACGAATAAAATGTGTGAATAATTTCAATTGTCAATGGTGATTTGGTAATTTACAGGAGGGGGCTCAGGTCTTGAACTTGAAACATTACGACCAATCGGTATAATGGTGTACATGCCTACCTGTAATAGAACTGAGTGTGTGTGTGTGAACTGAGAGCTAATATTTCCTGAGTTGATACGAAACGAAGACGTGAGCAGTTGAGAGGGAAACCACAGCCACTTCTGCACTTCCTTTGAAGACCACTGACCATGACATTTAAACAATAGTCTTTGCAGCTCTGGTTTTCACCCCATGTATGCTGCAAAATTGCTTTCTGCACAGTGTTTCTTATTTTCTTTCTTTCCCACCCACTGAGACAAACGCCTGCACACCTTTCAGCTGCTACAGTAATTTTAGCGCTCCAGGTTTGTCAAGGCTTGACATTGAAGCTTGGCCTGGAGTGATTGAAAAAGCAGTGGCTGCTTCTACCTGCTTGTCAGGTCTCAGCAGACAGAGAGGTGAAAAAATAAACCACAACTTGCCTTTTTTTCTGTCTGTGCCAGATGACATTGGCAGGCTGCTGCTGCTCAGACAGCCAGACAACCTAATCGCCTGTTGGGCAACTGGCAGACTGAATCCACAGTTGACAGTGAACCCAGATACCGATCGTGGGAAAGTAAGAGCCAGGCTTATAGGAATTAGACCTGCTGGATTTAGTACTCTTCTGTGTGGTACATCCAAATAATCACACGTCTTATGCTGTAAGGAAATTCAAGATTTCTCAACCCAAAATGCAGTTATCTGATGTCACGTCAACATGGCAACACGGCATACACTGTCAATGCTGCACAGCGCTACTTTAAACATGTTGATTATCCTCAAAATACACTTTGTGATAAATGGTTAAACATAAATTTGAAATATTAAGTTGAACTTGCTAACATTCTATGCTAACCTGTGAGCTAACCAACGTCATAAATATCTTTGAGGTAACATTATCTGTTGCATGGGGAACAGCATTTTATATTGGGCAAATAAAATCTCCATGTTTCTCCCCTGGTCCCTCTACTGGAAGGCACCGAGGTTGGACTTACGACCTACCAACCTGGGAATTTCTTATAATCTTACTTTGAGTGGAAGGCAACCTTACCATTCATCAACACACAGGATAAGATGTTACTATCCCTTGTGCCATACTCCAGAACGAACACTCATAGAAGCCCAACTCAGATATTATAAGACCATCAAATGAGCACCATAGCAGACATCAGGCCACACCGTCATAAATCTACAACGTCATTCGTCAGGTGGCGCCATTCGCTAGCTACCTACCCTAAGCACTACATGGCATATCATTGGGGTTGTCAAGTGGGCACCTTCCTTCACTGATGTTTCATTGAGTTGGGCCCACGACACTTCAAGAAGGCTCAATGGTGTATTCCAGTGTCCTGGAACCATCCCCCCTCTCATCAGACTCAACCCAATTTTGCCCCTGCTATTTAATGCCTGCATGCCGTACATCTTACAACACTCTTATCAAGCCTCAAGCCTGCATGAACGCTCCTTTCTCTTAACCTTTACTCCCTCATGTACAAAGCCAATTTGTTTTTTTTATCCCTATTGTCAGCTAAAGAATTGACATCTAGATATTTTTCCTTAATTGCTGCTGCCTAATATTTCAACACTTATGTCAGTTATGTTGCCAAGTGTATATTGGGAGAGACTAAATTTACACCCTGACAGTATACAGTTGTGAGAAAAAGTTTGTGAACCCCTTTGAATTACCTGCATTCATGTATAAATGGCTCCTAAAATATAGTCCGGTCATGAAGTCGGGTCTGCAATGTGGCAATCTGCATGTGGCTCTTTTGCCCATCTCCAGTGGCTCCCTGTGACTTAGACAAAAAATTATATGGAAATTAATTATATGAAATGATATGATTATTTTTTAACATTTTACTTTTCATTTATCATTGTTGTAAGTGATTCTGACACTCTCCAAATTGTAAAAATGTGTAGCCTATACACCAAATTAAAAAAAATGTTTTAATGTTTCATCAACTAAAATGTGCATCATAGCCTACGTATACCGCCCGGTGCCTTTTCCTCTTAATTTTGCCGAACCTCAATAGCAGTGGCTAGCATGGCTGTATACACTTAAATGGCTAGTCTTGAGTCTCCCTAGCTATGGGTTCCAAATCCAAAAAAAGAAAAAATCACAGAGGAAAATAGAGAATTTAATAGTGCGTGGATAGATTTGTTTGCTTTTACCGCCAACACTGCTTGCTTACTGGTATGCTTGATCTGCGGTGAGAAATTAGCAAACAACAAAAGAAGTAATATTGAAAGACATTTCCAGAACAAGCACACTGCATTTGCTGAAAAGTATCTGGCTGGGGATGAAAGAGAGCGATTTCAGAACTGCTGCGGAAAGCAGAGCAGAGCAAATGTACTTTTAAGAATTGGATCAAATCTCTAAACTCCACTACTACTGCAAGTTTTGTGGCAGCTCAGGAGATAGTAAGGCGTGGAAAAGCGTGGAAAGCCGTTCACAGAAGGTGAATACATGAAAGAGTCATTCATTAAAATATCAGAGCATCTATTCTCAGACTTAAAATTAAAGTAATTCCTTGTATGTGAAAACATACAACAATAAACCTGTTTCTGATTCTGATTCTAATTTAGACTTAATATGCTGTGTTACCTTCATTATAAGGCTCAAATATGTTTTGCGGCTCCAGACAGATTTTTTTGGCCAAAAATGGCTCTTTTGATAGTAAAGGTTGCTGACCCCTGATCTAAGTCATTACAGTACCTAAATACAACGTGATTTAACAAATAACATAGAAAAATTACTTTTTCATGCTTTTATTGAACATATTGCTCAAACATTAACTGCCTAAGCTGGAAAAAGTATGTGACCCTCTTGACTTTTATGAAAAGTAGTCAGGTGATCCAATCCGATCCTTTGACTCAGTCAGTCATTTCCAATCCAATAGCGGCAATTCTATAATGCCTTTCCTATACAAAGTCACACTGCTTAAACATTGTGGGGCTCCAAGCCATTTTCTAATGAATGCACTAACTAACGCTTCTAGCTTTTCTACCACATCAGCCGTGGCAACAATCCAAATTTCACAATTTTAATTTCCCTCGAAGCCCTGACTTGTCTATACCTGTAATGCCGCATATCGCTTGCTGCCTGAACTCCTGAAATTGATCGCTTAGAGTTGCATTATATATCTTCCTAAGCTTCCATCTTCCTTTGACAGGTTTACCACCTTCCCATTGATTTACTTGGCTTCACTTTCATCCTAGCCCACTGTAGATTACTACTCAACTTGTTCACTAACCTACTGGTACAGGCAGCTGTTGAAGTCATACTTGTTATATCCTTCATATATGCCCTGATTGGTGGGAGGCGCAGCCCTCCCTGCTGCCTTTCCCCACCCACTACACACTTTGATGCCCCAATGATGACCTCCATTGCCATAGTAAAAGCTAATGGGGAAATTGTACACCCTGCCATAATGCCTGTGTCCAGATGCTCGGGATCCTTTTTTCCCCTGCATAGCATTGAAGTTATACTTATTCAAATGTGCTACATGTAACATTTTAACCATCAAGATATCATTGTCAAATTAATTGTGATATCTTGGTATAATTGCTGTAAACAAATGAGACCATGGTCGAATCAAATTAAGACCACATTTCCCACAATGCTGGACAGTTGCTCCAGGTCCTACCTCCCCCTCCCTAGCATCTTTGGCTTCCTGAAGAGGATAAACATGTTGGAAGTGTTATTTCTATCAGCCTTTCACTCCTTCCGTCATCTGCCGTTACCAGAAACTCTGAAAGCTTTAGCTCCAGTTGTGCTGGAAGAACAGCACCCTCTTCCTGTTTTGTGCTGTAAAGCAATCCAGCATACTCCTCCCCCCCAAAAATTTAGAGTAGTATTCTCAAACAGATACTTATGTCTAGCTGGGTCCAGTAACCAACATCTTAATTTTGTTGGCATTGAGAAACAGGAAGGTTAAGGACATCCAGCGTTTGATTTTGGATAGGAAATTGGGCATTGTGAACCTGAACGAACCAAACAGAAACGTCAACTTTTCCTCAGACCAAAGAAAACGCACTGGAAGAGGGATTTTTACCCTTACATGCTGCTAGGAAGGTTTCTTTAAACTAGACTGGGCTATATGCCAGGAGCTTGTCTTCTTTCCCAGTAGCATAAGGAAGCTGAATAGACACCCAGTAGCCAGGACACTATTACTGTACTCATCTGAAAGAGGGGTCTGTTGCTAAAACTGCAGGGCTTTTTTTCCCTTCTGAATGACTCAGTCACATCCATATGGAGAAGAGCTAATAATAAAACCTAAATCAACAAATAGGAGGAGTCTTCTTCCAGCCTTTCTCCTCACCGGGGCTTTCGTTTGTTTGCATAACCTCTCCCACAGTCTCCACTTCCCTACAGCAGCATGAAGAGAAGAAGAAGAAATTACTTTTGCCTCAGCAATCACCTCTGCTAGTTGGTTCATTGTGAGCTTTCTCTCTCTGTCTCATCCCAGTCTCCCCTGCAGTCGGCGCTGGTGTTGGATGATGAGGTTATCTTCCCTCTGACTGTCTCTCTGGACAAACTTCCAG
>CABFOQ010045653.1:0-14592 GCA_900660455.1 Gephyroberyx darwinii | reverse complement strand
GCCTGCGCTCACACTGCGCTTAAACGTTCCGTGCCCGGGCACGCTTACGTCATCACGATGCAACTTCTTGTGTTGAAGAAAAGCGCTTTTGCACAGCACAGTGGAGTTCATAATTTTACTTTGTGGCTTATTTGGAGTCGCTTTTGGTGCGGTGACACACGGCTCTCTCACATGACTTATAGATTTATCGATTATGCAACGCAGCGACTTTCAGTTAATCGTGCTGTACGTATCATCAAGAAGATTTTTACGGAGGCAGCTGACGTTGACGGAGGAATTTGCGGCTTTACTCCCGACTACAATTCACGTTCATCAATAAATCATCGATTTTATGGGACAGTCGCATCACTGACATGTTCGGGATCCGTGGTCCGGCACGATTAGTGATCACACTAGCCCGAATCCAAGCGAACCGTGCCGGAGTACACCTCTTCAAGCGGGCATGGAGCGATCACACTAGTCAAACAAACCAGACTTTGGGCGTCACCCGTGCCCGGGCACGGTACAGATGGCCTAGTGTGAGTGCGTCCTAAGGCTGTAACCAGGTCTGAGCAAGGGACTGAGAAGTTAATTACAATAACAAATGTGATTTTGCTAGGTTGACATTTTGGATAGTGTGGGATTCCACTTCCTTCATCCCACAGGCATGTGGCAGTTGAAATTCCTTTTAAATTATATATATTTAATATAATATCATTTAATAATTATAATGATCTTTTCTGCTTCTCTTCGTATGTAGCAGTTAGAGAGAAAATACAGACAAAAAGTAGAAAAGCAAAAAAGAAATTGTAGAATGCTTTATATTACAACTCGTTACAAAAAGTTATTCTATACTGATGAACTGTTGAGAGTGTGTTCAAACATCAAAGTTATGGGAATCCACTGGGAAAATATATTCTTCATTTTAACAACTATACCAGACAAAACTCTATACCTCTCTTGTTAAAAGTTAAAAGAACCTGATACCAGAGTAGGCAATGGGTGTATCTAGAAACACTGTTCACTTGATGATGCCCCCCTCTAAAGTAGAGACAGCATGGACGGGGCAGTGTCACTGACCTGGAGGGTGCATCCAAACACACCAATCATGAGCATGACTACCGAGAGATAGTCTGTGAACACATCCCACCACGGCTTCAGCACTCGCAACGCTGGCTGCTGCTCAGAGAACTGTCGGAATTCTGTCACAGGGATCATGGTGCCTGTTGGGACAAAGATTGGAAAATCAGGTCACACGATTTTCTGTCAACCAGACGGGAAAAAATGGTGTGGCCATAGAGGAATGAAACACTGGCATCACCATGTAATTCACTGTTAATGATGTTAGTGATGTTTTCAATGCAAGTAAGTACTACAGGCAGCAGGATTTGAATTTTATGTAAACCTATTTTCTGCTATTTCTCCTGCAAAATTGATCCAATCTTGACAAGATTTTGCAGAAAGGATATAAAGGCATCCTAGATTACAGTTATAACCCAGAGTTTTAAAACTTCAAACTGTTTGGCCTTGGTGAACAAAGTTTATAGCGAAGATGCACAAACAGGAAGTGAGGGATCATTCCTAAACACTTGATGCTTTAGCAACCAAACTTCAGATACATATTTGGGAGGGACCCCAAAGTGTGCCAGACCACAATTGGTCACTCTCCATGGCACCACAATACGGCCAACCTTGCAATAGCAACTTTTCTTTTTAATTTCTCAAAGTTGACTCGATCTTTTTTTTTTTACACAGCATATTTCAATTGCCTTCATCATCTTTGTATAACAGAATTGTGATATTTGTAACTGTTTGGCCATAATGCAAAAAATCATTAAATGGCAAAACCATGTAAACAGGAAGGGATGCATAATTCCTTAAGGCCTAAATGTTTGAGTAACCAAAAGTAATCACTTAATCATGTCAATGTTTGTGATGGGCTTAAAAGTGTCAGACCACATTTGTTATGTTCTATATCTCTTTTCTCTCTTTCTCTCTCTCTTTTCTCCTCATCCTTGACAGACATAACCTGCTAGACAGACAAGAGCAGTCTGTCTGACAAAAATCTGATATAGACTTGACAACGGAAGGTAACTGTTAATGTTTTACTACAATATTAAACTTGTCACCATCCGCGAAGTGACATGGTACCGTTCAATGCACAGGAGAATAATCATTGTCCACTTGTTGACAATTATTATCGTGATGTGAAGCAAACCTGGAGTGAAGCACCCCAGTCATGGTCAGGTAGTAATTACAGTCACCAGACCTCACCTGGTAATATGAATGCTTCCTGGAAAAGTCTTTAGTTGGAGTTTCCTTTCTACTGTTAGAGTACTTCAAAAATATGTAATATAGAGGTAGAGGTACATACACCACAATGACAATGTGCCTTTATTCTCACTCAAGCAACTGGTTTCTCAAACTTGATTGGGGACAACAAATAGAAACACAAATTTCTCTATTACAGAATCCGTCCACACTATAAACATACTCTCACATCTATTGCAGTGATGATTTCATGTTGTTTTTCTGCATTAAGATTCAGAATATCAGAGACATTAAATATTTCAGTGCGCCCTACATTCTGACTCACGTCCTGACTCACGTCCTGACTCAAATAACGCAATAACCTCTTCTTTGACATTCTCCAAAAGGATTCAATCAATTAAATGAGGAATAATAAACTTGTTATTGACCTTAGCTTCAAAAGTTAACCTTAATACTTCTAACCTAAAAATAAATGACAAATCTGCAATGACTATGGCCTTCACAGTCAAGCCCTTCCATGGTTTATTATCCAACAGACAACAATTTGTGCAGTAGGGTAAATGATGAATGCAGACATGTTGCAGTTGTGAGCAAAGCGACACAGCATTCAGCCCTTGGTCGATTACTCTTATCATTAAACATATTAGCTCCTACTCATCAGAAAACATCCTGCAGATTATCACTCCTACGCAGATGTTAAGATGAAACACAGTTATACAATTCTAGTAATCTAATTTATATACAGTAATATATATAATATATAATATAATATATATACTAATTTATATCAGTCGACACATACAGTACATTCAGATCCCAAGACTGGTCACCATTCCCCATATCAAAAAAACCCACTGCTTACAGTAAAATGTTTTCACTTAGAGAACCCTACAGATGGAGTAGTAGTCCTCTCTAGAAAACCATAATTTTTCAATCCAGATTGAAAAATGTACACGGTCCTCTTTCTAGAGAGGCTCTGAGTTTTTCACCCATCCCTCATATGTACCAACTCAGAAGCCAGTAAATACTGAATCTCCATATCACCTCCCAAACTGCAAGGACTCCCAAAGCTGCAACATTCTCCACATTCACACTGCAAATTTCAATTTCAATTTCAAAAAACATTTTATTTCACAAATAAATGTGTCTGTAATGTGGCTTCGCTCCTCGTTGTTAAATGAGCATGTTGACTGACAAAATTGATGAATGTTACTGTGGTTGGAAATGTCAACTCTTTCCATTACTTCCACACAGTATAGCCTTGGAGCTCCTGATCCCTTAGGTGATAAAGGAAACGGTTCAAAAACCGCCGTTGTCGACAGTCACAGTCACAACAGCCATGTATTCATGTCATGTACAATGACTCATCACTTTAATTCACTGATGCCGCTCTGTACTCCCACTCTCTCTCGCTCTCTTTCTTCGTGGTCACCTTTTGTAATTTGCTTACTACAGCAGCTATCTTGTTTCCAATAGCTGTACCCAGTCCAAGCAGGGGTTTGATTGCAGTGTCATTCGAACTCAAAAGACCTACTTGATGAACATGCTGTATAAGCGTTTATGATTTAGACAACATATATCATTATTAAATAAATTTAGCGTGACTTAATCACAACCATTATGACAGAGTATTTAATGTGTAGTATAGATACAGACAGGGCAGTGGGGATAAGCAACAAAAAACAACTTGACAGCAGGGTACACATGCAACACTAGCCGGTCAGCTTCACCTTCAAAGTACAAAGATGGGCTGTGTGTGCATCTACAAGGCTGACCGGGGTAAGGTATCAGGTATTTACATGTACAGCGCCAGGCTGATTCTCTAAAAGCCCCCCTTCACTGACCTCACAGACAATATGAACATTTTCAAACAAGCCTTGTGAGTAAATCATCTGTTTACAAGGCAAATTAGGAGTGAGAGCTGATTTCTACCCATCAAAAAAAAAAGACACAGCTGATTGGCCTGGAAAAAATCAGACATCACTTTTTGAAATGCTAACTGAGAGGTTTAGAAATTTAAAAGGGCTGATAGTGGAGGAGGACTTTAATACCATCCATACCATCTCATACCTTCTGTGTTGTGTCATCTACAGCGCCATAGTGCCAAAGAAGGCTGTACTGTCAATAGCTTACCATAAAGAAAAATTTGTTCATTACATTCATGATTTTGGTCATGTTTTCATGGGATATTTGAATATACTAATTAAGTATTTTCAAAATACAAACGGCTAATGTTTTTGCTATTTCTTTTAAGTTTGTTGCACAAGGTGCCTTCGGTGATCTCGCCATTTCAGTGTTATAACACTTGAACTCTCACAGGAAGAATTGGGGACAATCATTCAGGGGATGTTTACACAAACTGTCTACTGACAGCTAACTTAAACATTTTGAACAACTGAGCATTAGTTTATGCTATAGCCTCATGCAAACTAAACAATGGACTAGTTAAGGAGGGATGAAGCGCAAAAAAAGGGAGAAATGATGCTGGTATTATCTGCACTAAACTGTCTTCAGTACTTAGAGAAAATGACTTCTTTCCACTGGGTGAGTCAGCCCCCATTGAGCCGGCCAGGCCTTATCCTCATCACTTCCTGACAGGAAATTTTGTGAATCTCAGATATCCAGAAACAGACTACTGATGTTTGAAACACACCCAATCCCAGGGATGCAAAATCCTGTCTGGAATCCTGTCTCATTGAAAAAAAAACAAGAAAGACCATAAGAAAGAAAACAATGTCTTGATTGAATTAATAGGCTTTTTTTTAGTAGCCTTTGTAGATTTTCTTTTGTAGATTTTCTACAAAAATAAACAAAGAGTAGTGATATGAATTGTGCTTTTTCCTAATGACTAGCTTAGCTTGCCTCCCATTGCCCCCCCCCCTTCAGTCTATCCCTGGAGATATTGAGTTCCCCCTGAAAACAGTGAGGATACATTTAAGATGCACTCTGCCATCGACCTAAAACGCTTCACCAGTCAGCCAGTGAGGCAACGTATGAGCAAATTAATCCAATTATTGTACATGGCAGTTACTACATAATAGTTGTAGGTGTCTGGTAAACCTAACGTTACAAGCTCCGCCGAGTGGAGAGTGTCTGTCGGACCGATGAACACTACAAAGCTCTCTGCAAGGAGGTCAAGATCGTAACGCCGGTACATTAATGATTTACCTTACCGCTAGAAACCAGTCTGAGTTGTGGATGTGACCGGTCTGTTCTCAGGCGATGGGATTTTGGATCATGATGTCCTTGTGCGATCCCTTCTTTTCCGTTATGTCCGTCAGTCTTCCTGGATCGTGGGTCGGACCGTGTAGGCATGTACGCCACTAGGGCGTGGACTTCAGCTGTGGACCAAAGGAGAAACTTTTCTTTTTTTTTGGGCTTGTGATGGTCAGAAAAGTTCTTTGAAAGAGGTACTAACAAATCCACGCCGTTATACTGTGCCATCGAGACCGTTTGTAAAAGAAAAAGACCACCTCCCAACTTGCTGCAGTTCCCTTGGTGGCTAGACTTGTAGAAATCAAACTTAATACTACTATTAGTAATACTAATAATCGTATTAGTCATTATCATCTAGTTGTATCTTAATGCCATAACATCATCATAACAACATCTGAACAGTCAACTTTCAACTTTTTCAACTGGCTGGTTCACTTTCCCATTTATATTATAATAATAATAAACTTTATTTATATAGCACCTCTCAAAACCAAATGTTACAAAGGGCTGTACACAAAATACAACAATAACTAAAACACAGACAAGAACAATAAAAGGCATCATGGAAATAAGACAAGATAATAAACCAAGGCAAATAAATTAAGAGTAAAATGCAAATTATAAAAGTGGGTTTTTGGGCAGTGATTTGAAAACTGAGGGAGCTAGGCGGGTGTTGACAGGGAGATTGTTCCATGTTGTTGGGGCTCTAGCAAAAGCTCTGTCACCTCTTGACTTGAGGTTGAACACCTTTGCCAGTGTTGTTCCTGTTGCCTCTGAAATCCTTCTTTAACTCTTAGGGCGAGAGAGTTAAGAAGACTGTTCTCGACCAGTAGGCAGTATGGGGCAGGAAGGCTTTCAAACTGGCAGTATCCAGTCACTCAGCTCCCTCCACTGTTTGGGCATGTCTTGCATTTGAACATTTCCTCTGGCAGCAGCTCAACCTTAAGTGTAGAGAAAAGGCTATTCTGTAGGCATCGTTTATCATAAAAATAATAAAAAGAATCAGTGCTTTGCTCAGGGAAACTTCAGCAGGGCGGATGCTTCCTGACACAGTTGAAAGTCTCCCTACTCAACATGTCACTGCGCTTCCTCCACCACCCTGCAGCCCTTTTGATCTTGACCAGGTTACTGGCAAGATTCATAAAGTATACTCTCTTTAATCAAAAGCTTAAATACTTTGGATTACGTGGCTACTGAAATGAAGGAAGAGAAAGAAGAAATAACTTACATTATTGCATTATCAGCCACATTCAAGATCTGGAGCCTCCTCAAGGTTTTCCTGGACATAGAATATAGTTGTGACCAAAGTCTAGGAGATAGAGCACACTGCACATAAAAAGCTATCTGGGCATCTGGCTGGTAAAGTTGTAACTAAACTGAAGTTCTTGTAGATTTTCCAGAATTGCAACATGGATTTGGATATAGGTGATGCTGTGGTGTTTCAGCCTCAGAAAGTATGACTAAAATAATCTCATTTGTCTTGAGTATGTTTCCTTTCAGGTTGCTTTTTTGAAAGCCTTGCACCTGGGATCAGCTACGGCTTGAACATATCAAGCTTGCAAATCTGGAATGCCTCCAAGGAGCATAAAGTGGAGTTCTAGCTGATCCTGGTTGATGTGCATTAATTTCTGCAGACATGTTTCCAACAACCACAGATGATTTGGATTCATTTGCCTCAATTTCATTTCACTGATCTCAGACAAGATCACAGCAAAATGTCTTCAGGAGGTCTTCAGGTTATACTGGTCTAGGAGGTGGAGGGTGACGGCAAAGTCAAGACAGGACATAGGTGACCCATGGTGAATCACAGCATCTGCAAGAAATAGAATCAAAGTGCTTCAGTCAGGACCTTCCTTAACCCAAAGTAACCAAGTGATTGATAAATACAAGGATCAGTGTCTGTAGCGTCACAGCTTAGAGGAAGAACTTGGCAAACCAGAGGTGTTGTCCATATGATAGAGCATCCACATACACATACTGTGGTAGAAGCCTACAAAAATCATTTGAAAATGTTTGACATGACACAGATGCAATCTTAAAATGTGGAATCTGCACACTATCTACAAGGGTCCTAATCATAAACACCGTTATGACCACAACATTGGAGAGCTAATGACTGGAGGTCAGTGCTGACCTATAGGCCTAATGCCTTCATTTCTCTTGACTTATTGGCTTAGTTACCTGTTAGGCACAGGCCTCATAAGTTTAACTTTGTATACTCCTGGTTACACCTAGCCAGACGGGTTAGTCATACTTAGCCAATGTTATCATTGCAAGATGGTCAACCAGACAGCCTATTTGTTTAACTCACATTAATCAATTTCAGTATAACAAACTGGCAATAATAATCAGTGCCAGGAAGCTGATACTCTACCTTATTTGGATTTTTCTTCCCTAGTTAAAATGCTTTCCAGTACGCTATCTGGCTACTGGCCCTTGGTGGCTAGACTTGTGGAAATCAAAACTTAATACTACTATTAGTAATACTAATAATCTTATTAGTCATTATCACCTTAAAGGCATAACAACTCCGAACAGTCAACTTTATGGTGTATGGTTTGGAAATTGAGCAAATTGCTGGCTGTCTTACTTTCCTATTTAAATATCAAAAGTTCTGTCATCTCTTGACTTGAGGTTGGACGCCTTTGCCAGTGTTCTCCAGTTGCCTCTGAAATCCTCCGAGAGAGTTAAGATGACAGTTCTCAACCAGTATGCTGTATTGGGCAGGAAGGCTTTCAAACTGGTTCCAGAAGTATCCAGTCACTCAGCTCCCTCCACTGTTTGGGCATGTCTTGCATTTGAACATTTCCTCTGGCAGCAGCTCAACCTTAAGATCCAGCATTAATGAATTAGCTGGGCCTAGCCCTCCAATTGAACTTCCATGCCCTCACCCCTCCACCCCAAGACTGTCAACCTTTTCGTAATATTGATAATATTCAGTGCTATTGTCTGGGTCTCCCTGAAAAGCTCAGGCTAGCAGAATCAGTGTCATCATCCTACAAAGAGAGAGAGAGAGAGAGAGAGAGAGAGAGAGAGAGAGAGAGAGAGAGAGACTTTATTTGGGGGTGGGAGGGCATGCAATAGAGGTGCCACGCACTTCAAGATTCACTCCTCTGAGACTACAATTATGGATAGGCTGCCTTGGGTCTTCTTGAGATGTTGGAAATTATTGGAAAATGTGAATTAATATACAATTGATATACTTAAGGTACTTACTTTGATACTTGAGATATTATATTGGCAGGCTCGGTTAAACTCATTTAATATTTATATGTTCTGTCAGCCAACAGCTCACTACTTGACAAATTGTGCTCAACCTCCACAACAGTAGATGGCGATAGTGAGATATCAATGGGGTTCAGAGAGTTGGCACAGCTGCAGCCATATAATGTCAGAGGGACTTTTTTCCCTTAGGAGGCAGGCAATTTCCACCCAAGAGGCTGCCAATCACTGGCACACCTCTTTCTGCAGGGAGCCAACTGCAAGTGATGAGCACACTGCACCACATGGTAGTCCTGAGCCAACAAGCACAAGCAATCCACAAATCTTACCGTTTTAGTGATTACATGGTGTCAGAAACCTCATATAACTTAATAAATAAAATTTAACTTGATTTGATTTTAAGGCGTGGACGCTGCAGTTAGCTGGCTAGTTAGCTAAGCTAGCAGCAAACGTTTTGGAGAAGTGCCAACAATTTAGATGTCTTCTGAAGAATAGTCATTGTCATATCCCTAACTATGGTGATTAAACATGAGTACACACACTTCAGTGATGTTCTGCCACTGCTACAATATTAACAGTTGGGCAGGGCAGACTCCTAAAACGTAGAAGTGGCCTGCCAGGCTGCAAAGGCAGCAGGTGCAAAGTGACACTAGCTACAGGCTGCTGAACAATACAGGCAGCAGAATGACAGTTTAAGGAAGCCAAGCAAGTTTTGGAAGTATTGGCTCTGGCTCAGGACTACCATGTGGTGCAGTCTGCTCAGCAGAAAGAGGCGTGAAGGAACATGTATGCTTTGAATCAAATGTACTGTATGAAATGTATGAACAAAAATTGGACAACAACTTTTCACAGCCATAGGGGTCACAGCTGAAGAAATCCTTCATGTGACCGTCACTTGTTATAACAAAGTGTTAAGCTAACTCTGCAGTGTGATCACAACAATAAATAAATGTTCCCTCTGTTTCTCACATACAAGGGAACGTGAGAAATTAGATCTTAATGATTTTATGATTAACATGAGAGAATGCCACACGTCTCCAACAGTGATAAAGGGTGTCTCCAAGATGTTAATGATGGATTGATTTTGTTGCCTCTCAGGCACTTTCACGTGTTATTTATTATTAGAAAATTTAACACAACACTTTTTACTACTGTCATATAACAGGTTGTCATTTTCAGCATTTTGTTTGCAGAATATACATATACATATGATATACATTTATCATGCCAAAAAAAACTTGCGAGGAAGCCGCCCAATCGGTTGAACATGACAGGAAAACATGCCTAGCCAGCTGATGTGGTTGGACAAGATTGGAGGTGGGGCTGTTTGGGCGAGTTTGATTTTATGTCTGGCTCAGAACGTAATACACCGAATAAGACTGAATTTATTTGACTTACAAAATGGCACAGTTTGATTGACTTCTTATTGTCACATAGGAAGTAACGCAGAGGGTTGTCAACGGACCTTTCTCTGGTAAAATATAAGAGAGGACATCTCAGCTAGTGAGAGGTAAACTAGGGGTATTGCTGCCTTCAGTGCTCCTCGTACAAAATAAAAAAAATGGCGAGGCTTTCGTTTCTTTGTATAAACCAAGCAACAGAGAGCTAATTTGTGCTGCCGCAGCAAAATGAAGAAAGGAAAATGTCTGGCAGATATATAGTTGAAGTTTAAATTAATGTGTTAAAATACATAAAATGGGTAGCTTTTTTCCATAAAACAATTCCGACTTCCCCAGTTATTCTCATTATAATTTCTGATAGTACTTGAAGGCAGCATCGCGTGCTGCCCTCTGCATGTACCACAGTTGCTTTTTATCCTGCAGCAAGAAGTGAGTTCTGTGTGCTGACCTGGCGGCTTAACTTCTGTCATTGCACGGTATGTGTTCATAAAGGACTGGTGGTAGCTGGCATCACTGTGGTCCATAGCAAATGACGGCGCATTTGGCAACAACGAGCTAACTACTTACTGCTACATAGGTCAGTGTTGCTACGGGCTAACGCTAGCTAGAGAGTAGATAGCAGAATAGTGGAGAGCATTTGGTGGATAGCAGGATTGCACTTGGGTTATTAAGAAATATTCCCACTGTTCTAATAGGTAGGTGTCTGCTTAGGGAATTAAACATCTCAGCCATATTCAGCGTGGTTCGATCAGTAACGTTTATTTTCCATCCACACAAGCTGTATCCTGCCAACACTGTCAGGATTGCTGGCTCAATATCGCCATCTACTGTTGTAGGATATGGACACTACAAATTCAAATTTCAAGTAACAACATACACATCCCTTCCTTAGTCATTTTGATTCTTCAATATTTTTGAATTCATTTAATCTTAATCCTTAAATACATTTAAAATATCCCAGTTTACCAGCAATCAAAAACACAGCCTTCTGGACTTGGTTATTGTTTTTTTTTTAGCATGTTAAAAAAGTTTGTTTTTTTCCTCCCAATAGATGTCCAAAGAGAAGTAATACATCTGAAAGTTTGATTTTGATTGGTTAGATCATGTCACAGCACACAGATCCATGGTGACAACTGTGCCCATTTGTATCCTCCACTGAGACCTTTAGGAGATAAGATACAACCGTAATTAGTCACAGAATAAATTTGGGTAAAAAACAACATAACATGAACATAATATTGTAAACAACAATTTGTTCTTAATTGGATAAAGGTTAAGAGAGAAATTGAAATACAGTTGATGAGTTGACACTGTACATTAGGTGGAACATCATTTGAAAATATAAACATACATTTTCGTAATTAGAGGATGCATTATGAATGTTTATATAAACAGTTCAATCCAGCCACAAGCTCTACTTTTTGATGTTACTTTCCCTGCAATGTGAGCGGATTTCTCTGCAGAATCTCCACCTCTAGTTTGGCCCTCCTCTCAGAACGCCCGTGTGGTGTTCAGGTGCTACAGTTATATTCAGTACATAGGATTTCAACAGCTTTTTTTCACTATCATCATTCTATAGTTATGTTAATGTTTGGATAATAAAAAGGTGATGTTCTTTTTCTCTCACTGGTTCAGGATACATTAGATCATGATAAAGGAAAATTTCTGTTCTATTTCTGATCCATCTATATCTGCAGAATGAACATAACACGGCAAACCCTGAGGTCCTACAAGTTTGCATTTCATTTGGTTCAGGTAAACTGCACAAGAAGGTTTTCGACTTCTCAGGTAAGTCTACTTGAAGGACCTACAAGTTTAGCTCCAGTACTTAACATTTGGATGGATATTGAATTGGTGATTTTTTTTTTCTTTTTGGGGCAATGTAGATGGGCAACATTCATGCAGATTTTAACCCTGGTTCTGATACTCATTAGCAATATGTAGCCAACTGCTGGGACCTTAGATATTC
The DNA here is from genome assembly GCA_900660455.1 of Gephyroberyx darwinii. Lineage (NCBI taxonomy): Eukaryota > Metazoa > Chordata > Actinopteri > Trachichthyiformes > Trachichthyidae > Gephyroberyx > Gephyroberyx darwinii. Next base: position 2,535 of record CABFOQ010045653.1, on the reverse strand, counting down.
TCAAATAAGATGTTCAATTAGGTGTAATGCTTCTTGGTTTTGCAGCATATAATGGCATCACGGCATAAACACTCCAAAAGAATTGAAGGATTGGACCAGAATGTGTGGTAAGTGCAAGGTTAAAAGTTAAAATGTTTACCTATATTTATAAAACAAAAGGATAGGAGTATTAGTTACAGCCCATCGATCAGGTTCCCCTTTTCCATGATCTTTTTCAAATTTTTGCCAACGGCAAAGTAAGCCTGGCAAGCTGGGTGTAGCTGTTTACTTTGACATATTGAATTTTGTTAGTTTTTTTTTTAGTCTTCTAGTCTTTTTTTTTTCTCCTTGGCAGCAAGCAAGGAATATGAAAACATATGAAAACATAGTCATAGGCTAGGTTGAGTGATTACAAGGGGAAAGTATTCAACCGTTTAGTCCCAATTATTGCAAAATGTAGAGGCCACAGTCTATGTGGACCTCTATTTTGTCCACCTTTGTGTTAGATATGAACTTTCTCTGAGATTATTTGTTAGTATCGATAATTGATCAGAAACGTGCAGTCCACAAACACAAGGGTTTATTTCTTTGTCATTACAGGGTGGCGTTTACTTCAGTGGCAGCAGACCCATCCATTGTTAATCTGGGCCAAGGCTATCCAGACATCCCTCCACCTTCGTATGTCAAGGAGGCACTAGCGAAGGCTGCAGCAGTGGACAGGATGAATCAGTACACTAGAGGCTTTGTAAGACTTATTCAGTGTAGTGGCACATAAAAAACAAATGTTTCTTTGCCTGGGATACCTTGTCTTTCAGCATTTCTTTTAAATCTAATTGAAAAGCTGGAAGCTTGAAACGGAGACTGAGAACGCTTCCATTTTGCCCCTAAGGAAAGAAACACTTAAATGTGCTGTGCACCATACTGTTAACCAGGTGTTGAACTGTTCTTTTGAGTAGATGCTGTCCTTCAGCCGTTTTCACTAAGTATTGGATATTCAGCCCCGGAGGTGGGTACAGATTGTCGTGGCTTAATATTGGAGACTTGCAGTCCAGCAAGATCGGAGAAGAATGTATAGGGGCATTGAGATAATTGTTTTCCTGTATCCACGTTATTTAGGGTATGGTTGGTGAAAAGTGATTCAGTGAAAGTAAATATCAGTGAAAGTAGTTAAGATATTTATTTTAAATATTAAGACTCATGTAAGATTATTGCTCACATAGACATACTGACATTAAAATTGAAATAATGATGAAGTGACCCGGGCGTGCTGCTCCCCTCTAATTACAGTGACGCTTTCTGTCCTGCAAATGTTGCTGATAAACGCTGCATTCACTCTGGAACTCAGTTGACAGTTTGGTCCCAATTAAATGAATGAATGCAATGAAATGCTGATTTTGGCAAGGCAATATTTTTTCATGAAAATGTTACATAGTGCAGCTTTAATGCTGGCATGGGGCTCTTTGGAAGCAAATCTTTAGAAAGACTGTCCTTCAACTGGACAACACAGGTTCTGCACTCCCTGGAGGGGGGCGAGTGAACAGATCATTTACTCAGAAGGATCAATAAAATTGCATTATTGCAGAACTCTTGCTCACTGGACAAGTTTTTCTTTTTATGTACGTTGTCTCATTGATAATATTTCCTTTCCACTTAAAAGGGTCATCCATCTTTGGTGAAGGCCCTTTCTCAGGTTTATGGGAAGGTCCATGGACACCAGATTGATCCCTTCAAAGAAATCCTGGTCACAGTAGGGGGTTATGGTTCTTTATTCAGTACCATGCAAGGACTGGTGGAAGAGGGAGATGAGGTAAGGAGATTTCCTTTACTGACTAGGTCATTCAAAGGTCTTTCTCCATTTCCTAATGTAACTGATGCACATTTTCTTTATTGTTGGGTGCATTGCATTATTCAGGACTTGGTCATACACATAAACATGCTTATTTACTCTATACTGTCAATCCCTTTCTCAAGGTCATCATAATTGAACCTTTCTTTGATTGCTATGTACCTATGGTACGAATGGCAGGGGCCAAGCCCGTGTTGATACCATTACGCCTTGTAAGTTTTACCCAAAGGTATTGTTTTTGTCAAACCTGTTACATATATTCTTTGTTTTCTTACTGTACTGTTCTCAACAACTACTTTGTGCTCCAAAATATTCCTCGTACAAAATTTTAGAAGTCTGAGATGAAGAAAAACATCACAAGTGCCGACTGGGTTCTTGATCCAGATGAGCTTGCCAGTAAATTCAACTCTAAGACGAAGGCCATCATCATCAACACCCCCAACAACCCAACTGGGAAGGTATGTGCACACGTCACAGTTCTCCTGAAGCACGGGAATGTAAATAATTACTGTTTTGTCATAACTATAAAAAATGCTAGTTGTCTCATAACCTTCCCATAATATTAAAGGTACTAAGTGCTTTTAATAGAGTGGTGCAGGGATGACGTATTTTTGTAGGCCAACCCGGAAGTTAGCATAGCCCTGGTTCCCTCGACAAAAAGCCTATGGGATTTTTGCATTGGACTTTGGATTATTGCAGAAAATAAGATC
>CABFOQ010045641.1:0-10784 GCA_900660455.1 Gephyroberyx darwinii | reverse complement strand
CAGTGCCGGGTCAACGCTCTGTTTTCCCCCAGAAGCACCGGGTCGGTATTTAGACGGTATTTAGAAAGGTTCTGTTGTAGAAGCAGCATCCAGTTTGAAGTTTTGGAATATTTCTTGTGAAGAGGAAAAAAAACATCCAGGGTTTTACTGAGCGGGGGAAGAAATCAGAGTATTTCTATTTTTTGCCTCTTTGATCTGATTTTTAGGAACATTTCGGTCCATTCAGTCTGACGTTATTCACATATTTCCTTTTGTTAACATTTATTTTAGTTTTTTTTCAATGTAACACAAACACTCGAACAACACGGCCACGGTTAACTTCACAAATACAAAAAACAAATCATAGGAAAACCAAAAAACAGGATACACGGGTATAAGGTGTTCTACAGGGTTCCAGTCTTGTTCTTAGTGGAGAACCTCAACCGTTCTCAGACACATCAACCCTCTTATCCTCAGATCATGTCGGTCACCGTCTGACTTCCACATAAGAACCACTGTTTTTGCTCCACCATACTAAATGAAATGTGAGTTTCATACAGCGACTAGCTAGTTAGCCTAACATCCTTTTAGCTAGCTAGTTAGCTTCCCAGTTCTTTTAATACATATTAACAACAAATAAAGTGAGATTTGTTGTAACTCTTCATGATGTTGGTTGTTTTATTTATCTATCTATCTATCTCTCTATCTATCTATCTATCTATCTATCTATCTATCTCTCTATCTATCTATCTATCTATCTATCTATCTCTCTATCTATCTCTCTCTCTATCTATCTATCTATCTATCTATCTATCTATCTATCTATCTATCTCTCTATCTTTCATCTATCTATCTATCTATCTATCTATCTCTCTATCTATCTCTCTCTCTATCTCTCTATCTATCATCTATCTATCTATCTATCTATCTATCTATCTATCTATCTATCTATCTATCTATCTATCTATCTATCATCTATCTATCTATCTATCTATCTATCTATCTATCTATCATCTATCTATCTATCTATCTATCTATCTATCTATCTATCATCTATCTATCTATCTATCTATCTATCTATCTATCTATCTATCTATCTATCTATCTATCTATCTATCTATCCTATCATCTATCTATCTATCTATCATCTATCTATCTATCTATCTATCTATCTATCTATCTATCTATCTATCTATCTATCTATCTATCTATCTATCTATCTATCTATCTATCATCTATCTATCTATCTATCTATCTATCTATCTATCTATCTATCTATCTATCTATAAGAAGAGTTTCAGCGCTGAATCAAAACTGGTATTAAACAGTGGAACCAACTCTCCCCACACCAGCGCTGCTATACTGGGGTCGGGGGTTAGCGGTTCAATTCCCTCTGTAACTCAATGGGGAGAGCAAGGCACTCACATGGCCTCCATAGAAACCACCACCACCAAAGAAGAAGTTTGTTTGATGTAGGACCACAGATACTAATGAACAAAGTACTGCAAGGCGCTTTGGTCAAAAGCAGCTTTTAATGCATGGTGAATGAAAAGAGCACGGGGGCGAAGGAGAGAGAGAAGTGCTCAGAGAGGGTTTGTTATGTAATGAAAGGATGATTGGAGGAGACAAAAGGGAAGAGAAGAAGAGATGAGGTTAGTGGGAGGAGAGGGAGGACAGGAGTGGGAGGGGCTGCAGGGAAAAAGGTGAGAAAAGTTGGGATAAAGAGGTAAAGGGTCGAGGAAGGACAGCTGGTGATGTAACGAAAGGAGAGGAAGAATAAAGAGGAGGGAGAGGAGGAGGGGTTGTGAGACAGGCAGGAGGATGGGTTAATGGAAGGAGAAGGAGGAAGAGGAGGGGAGGGGAGAATCCTGGGTGCATTAAAAATGTCATTTCTAGCTTAATAACACATTCCTGTTACTGTTGAAATGGATGAATGTGTTTACAGTGAGTTATGATCTGCTGCTGCTGATGAAACATGAAACACCAAACAGACTGAAAACATCCATTTATTCAGTCTTGAATACGTACGACAAGGAATTATTATAAATGTTTTCACATCACATGCATTGTTAAAAGAAATGTGTTCATGATGTTGACCAATGAAAAGAGAGAAAGAATTGTTGCTTTAATACTAAAATGTTTTTCATCCAGAAAGCTTTAACACGTCTCTTTGAACCATCACATTTTTATGTACTTGGTATAATATCTCCTGGTGTTCTTGTACTGCCACTGATGTACGTGTCATTATTATCATTTATTTTATTTTCATCTTTATTGTCTTCTTTGCAAAAACTTCCTCACCTTTAAAGGAACGTTATTATTTATTTATTATACTGTATATATCTCAGCATATTCACATCTATCCTTTACTGTTTATTTCATATTTATATTAACACTATATATATGTACACACTCTGCACTTCTGGTTAGATGCCAAACTGCATTTCGTCGTCTCAGTACTTGTACAGTAAAGTTGAATCTAATCTAATCTAATCTATAATGGATGAGTTGTAACGGCCCACTGGACCGGACAAGGACACCCTCATGATTTCTTTATGACGATGAAGAAATTCAACAAATAATGTGTCATAAACTAAATACCCATGATTAACCTAAAAGGCAAGAGGAGTCTGTAAGGTGAGCAGTGAGTGATGGACTGAAGGAGCTGCAGGAGCATCTTCAACCTCCTGGGAACCAGCCACCCAGGTGATCCCCACTGATGACCCTCCCACCTGCCTGTCAATCACCTGCAGGGAAAACAGGGACAAGCAGGACATCTCCCCTTTCGTTTCTCAACCTCTCATCTGATTATTTCCACCAGGCCCAGTCCGTCAAAACGAGGCTCAGGTGTGGCGGGGCGGGGCCAATCAGCTTTTGGATTGGTAGAAATCAGCTGTCACTCCTACTTTGCCTTTTAAACCAATGATTTACTCACAAGGCTTGTATGGAAACGTTCATATTGCCTGAGAGATCAGAGGAGGGGCTTTAAGACCCATGTAGTCAGGTTCCTTCCTGCTCTGCTGCTCCGCCCCAAACGAGGAATCAAAATCAGTTTTTTTCAGCACTTATAAAGTTCAACAAGGAAGCCAGATATTTAAGAGACAAGAGTTTGTTTATTACAATATACTGGAAAAATGTTATTAAAATGAAAATTTGTCATCTGGCCTTATTGCCGGTTTGATGATTCAGGTGAAATCTGTGATTCCTGATCGATTGATTGATACGTGGAAGAGGTTCTTACTCCTCTTGACAGTCATGGACATGGATTGAGCACCTTTAATTGGAGCTAATATTTAGTACATTCAGATTATCATCATCTAAAAATCCAGTCATAAAAAGCAACACCTACTTGGTCTGATCCTGGGGAAGGGCCCAGGAGGAAACCTGGGTCTCTGGAGTCCCCCACCACCCAGAGGACCTGTCCCCAGCAGCCGCTGCAGTGTTAATGCAGGATTGGGGGTTTCTACAAAGCCTACTCCTCAAACTACCTGACTTTCCCTGCTAAAAGGGCAACTCTGACAAATTGTTAGTAATTGCCTTAACCTTTATCCTCTCGCCACTACTCAACCCGAGACCAGGAACTCTAAAACTATAAGGAAACTATATGAAAGGTCACAGTTTTTTTTATAAAAACTCTCAGTGGCTGAGTTTTGACCTCATGTCCTTCAGTGCCACTGGCTGGTCTGCCAAAAGAAACACCCAAGTTGGCAGATTTCAACTTTAAAACAGTTTGGTAAAAAACACTAACAGCTTTTGGTCCATAAATAAACGTAAAATAGTTGAATTATTGTGAATTAGTTTCATTATTATTCTACTGGCATCTCTAAATTAATAAACCTGTCAGGATCTCTTAGCTGTCCTAGTGAAATTAAGCAGGATTAAGGAATTTTCTCCAAGCAAGCATCATAAGGCAAACAAGGCAGAATAAAACACTGTTCTTGAAGGTGATTTGCAAGAGAAAAAGGTGAAAATATCTCACACCACTGGTAGATAAGATTTTAAGATTCAGTACTACAATAAATGCCTTTGTTGTGGTGGATATTTGTCGCAGTGTGAGGGACAATATTAGCCAGCAGCTACGGAAATTAAATAAGAGTAGAGAAATTTGAAATTCCAGGTTTTTACAGGTTTTTACGTTATAAAGCAGACTTTGCAGCAAATGCCCACCCTATCCTGACAGGGAGAGAAGCAAGATGTGTTTCCATTACCTCCTCCTTGGTATAATCACCATAAAGAAATGAGACCATAGTGGAGACGACTGGTAGCCTCTATCTCACCAGTGGTATTGTTACTAGTGTTTCTCCACATTAAGACTACATTTCCCATAAGCCCCGTTGCTTCCTGTCCCCCCTCCCCCTCCCTGGCGTCTTTGTCTTTCCTGAAGAGGATCAACATGTTGGAAGTGATTTCTCCATCTTCCTTTCTCTCCTTCCTCCATCTGCCGTTGCCAGAAACTCTTTAGCTTTAGCTCCGTTAGCGCTGGAAGAACAGCGCCCTCTTCCTGTTTTGTGCCGTAAAGCAATCCAGCAGATTTCCCTCCCTCATAATATAGCAATAACAACAAGTACCAGCTGCTGCCGTTTGTTTATTTGTTTATTCATTTCATATGCAGAGAAAAATATACAATTCAAAATTCAAGCTTCAGCAAAAAAGTTCTTAGCATTGACAACAAGCCAGCTAGCATGGTAGTTCAATCTGTCATCAGAACAGGAACAAGGAAGTTTTTGTAGCTACAGCCAAGAGTCATGTGATAAAAACGGCTCTGTCACCTGACCCCGTTTACACCAGGTACTAAAACCCCACCATAAATAGAAAATGTGTCTAGATAGTTGATTTAAACATGATTACTTTACATTTTCTGGTGCCACGTAGTTCTTGAACTGTCTCAACAGTTTTGTGGTTATAATTTGTCTAACATTTTCTGTGCACGTGTTTGGCTGGGAGTCCCGTCTAGACATGATTCAGAGCATCTGCTGTCTGCTCTGGGACTTGACGTCAAAAATATGTGGGACTTCACAGGCTCCTGTCTTCCTTCCTAATCTATGCTCATGTGGTCTTAGGAAGGGTAACTGTTTCCTGTACATGAGGTTCAAGAGATTTAGACGTTCCAATGCCAGAACTGTTTCATTGCATGACTCAGGCGGTGAGCAGAATGCAGTCCAAGAGTAATAATACATAGATACATACCAGACAGTCTCCCGCACAGCGACAACCACTAATGCGACACTGTTTTGCTCTTTTCGATAGCAATAATAGTAATAACAACAACATCAACAATGTTTTTTTTTTTTTTTTTTTGCTGGATTTGGCTTTTCGATTAGTTTTCATTTGACATTCAAGTGGTCTGTAAAGTGTAAACGAATGAAAGGAACCTCCCTGCTTTGGATGCACGGAGGTGACAACACGTACCGCTATGGTGGTGAGATAAAACTTTTATACATCAAGAACAACAACTTTGCAAAGAGAGAGAAAGAGGTCAGACGATTAAACTTGACTTGAACCATATTTTATACTCTTACATAACTGGTATATTCAAAGAGAATGTCTATACAGAGTTAACATACAATATAATTATGCTCCCTTTGTATTGTTATACAGAAGGAATTGCCCCTTGTCGAGTCGTCGTACTCTCTATATAGATTGTGCTACAAAAACACTGAACCCTAATACAAAATATTGTTTTTTGACAGGACAAGCGAAAATAGACGGAGAGCCTCACATCTGCGTTAGCCGGTGTCTTCTGTAAAGATGAGGCATGTAGAAGCCAGTGTCCTCGATGCTCCGGCTATTTTCCTACACAAAGTCTGCTAGGTTGTACAAAAGGAGACCAATACTCATAAAGGATCTTCGAACAGGAGCTCTGATTCGATAGCGCTCAGGGACACCGCATGTACCATGGCATTGTGAATTTCAGTCTGCTGGCATGCAGCTGTCAGCAACCAACCAACCAATCAATTTCACTGAGGCACGGGAACGATGCTAGCAAGGTAGTCAGGTATGTGAAGTGCCGCCACTGCATTTACCCCAAGACATGGTGAAATTGAATTGGCCATGTGACCTAGATGGTGAACTGAGATCAATCTTACCATTGACAATTAATTTATTATTTTTCTATAGTGTCAGTGACATTCAGGGTTGGCATCAGTGTTTCCGCTACCTTTGATCCAGGTAAGCCACCCCACCTTCAGAAGCAGCCACTCCACCTAGAAGGATCTTGTGTCTAATGCAGAGTTTTAATGTCATATGGACTAACTGTGACACCTTTCCACAAAACCAGGGATTTCTAAATGTAAACATGGTGCCACCAGTGTTTTTTGGTTGTCGTATCCATAACCTTGTGTGGTAACCTTCGTCGCCCAATGTGAGAAAAACAAGCCACTAGTACAATTGTCATCCATGACGACATATAAACAGTCTCATCCCAAAAAGGTATACATCCACTTTGGCGGGGAATAAAGCTAACTTTACCACTACAACTACCAGAAATCATATAAGAGTAGGTACCTTCGGCAAGGTCAAAAAACACACCAGCAGGGTTTACACTCATACCCCTGCTCACAGATTCCCATCCACACCAGGTACTTTTGCCTGTAGAGAGAACTAAAATAATGTTTACCCAATTTAAACTATTTCTGTCAAAGGCCCTAATACTCATGATTTAAAATTGAGTTTATGATTTAACTTTTTTAATAAATTGTTTAACAAGTGTATCTCTTTTTTTCCTTTTGTTCAGTCGGACAACTCCTATTCTCAGAGGCTTTATAAACCCCGGTCTGGACTAGTATAAAACTAACAGCAAAGCACCAATAAAAACTAGAACACGGTTCATCCAGCCAAAGAGCTAGCTTCAGTAACAGACTTCGCTTGATATTTAAGGCAATGTAAGTTCATAGAATTGTTCCTCTCAAAAAAACAAAGTCAAAATCAAGAAGGAAAAAAATATCCACAATATATTGATTTGTCCTGCCAAGACAGATCAAGGAAACAAATGTACTTGTACAAGATAGCACAGCAGTGTAGACTACAAGCAAAAAACAAAAAAGAAAGAAACAGAAACTCCTATCCTGACAAACTCATCTTGTTAGAAAGATAAATGCAAATAAAAAGATAGTCAACAGATAATTCTTTTAAATCCCAATTAAGGACAGTGTAAGCCATAATGAACCAACACAATAAAGACGAGACACAAATACACACAGTTAAAAGGGGACACCGACCCTGAAACAGAATCCACATATGTTACTTCCATGAGCCTGCACAGTTCAATTCAATTTCTATTCAATTAATGTTGCCATATTTCCTGCCCCCAATTACTACAGCAGAGGTGCCCTTAATCAAGGCACTTAACCCCCAACTGCCCCATTGGAAATGCTCGATGGCCAAAAGTAGAAAACTGTGTTGGTGTTTGAAAGCTCCCAGGTGTGAAAGTATGTGACTGTACAAATGTGAACCAGGGCATCGTTGAAAGAGAGCGTGCGTGCACAGTAAACCTCACCTTCATAATCGAAGCCTAAAAAATGAACTCCAGCAACTCTGATAAAGATAGAAACCAGAAAACCAAGACTCTGCGACGTGTTCAAGAAAGGGTTTCTGGACAGCAGCCCCATTGATAGTGAGTGGGAGGCTGTGGACTCACAGAGTGTTTATTTGAGCTTTTATAACTACATAAAATGTATAACAGTGTTAAGAGCAGCTTTGAAACAGAAAATGTACTAGAATCTCCTTGTGAATTGACTCTGGTTCACTTTGTGTATTGTCTTGATGCTGTTTACACTCGCTGGCTTGGATGATTGTGCGAGACAAATTTCCTGCAAGAACCAACTACTCATCATTTCAGGTCAATGTGCACAAACTCAGACTCCCATTCATTGTCAGTGCAGTCAGTCCAGATTGTCCCACTTAAATAAACATTAAGAAGAGAGTCTTGGCTGTCTTGCTTGGCTGCAGCTTTAGGAATGACTTTGTGTTCACGTTCACAAATCTAGATTGAAGCGTTCAGTATCATTGACCAAACTGTCCAGGATGATAGAAGTCCCATGTGTGATTTCTGTTGAAGGGTTGATTTACACTTTAAGACACTAAGAAGAGAGAGAGCCCCTTTGTCCCTAGGAGTGGGGCCAGAGCACTGTGACCCCTTCCTCCTGCTTTGCCACTGTGTTGGGAGTCAAAATGACTCGACTGATACACCCCTACCCAACCCCAACCCTAGTAAATTACCCTACAAATACCTCAAACCTGGACCCCACCTCCAACACCCCCATCCCTGATCCAAACCCCTGGGTACATCCAGACCCTAATCCATTCTACCACTGATACCCTTACCCAACTCCGGCTACAGACCTGGGAAAAATACCCCAACCATATGTTTCATTTTCAAAACGTCTGTGATTGTATTACTTAGAGCATGCCATTTGTCTTTATTTTATCCAAAACACCTTACAGTACCGTGAGTGCACACATGATTACAATGGCAGGTACCAGCGGGAGTTGAACACCTAAACCCAGCCATGGTAGCACCTCGGTCTACCCATTAAGTAAGAAAGGACAAGACATTGTGTGACTCTTCAACACAGCATTTGTAATAGCAGCACATGTTTGGGATTGTTCATAACACTTCTTGCTTCTAACACCACATTGTGCTGAAATGTAACGTGTCCTGTTCAAGTCCACAATCACAGATGTGTTGTAAATGCCATTTGTTGAGCGTGTTTCAAAGATTCGACTGAATCAACGAGGAGCGTTTTTTGAAGCTTTGTTTCCAATTAAGAAGAACAAATTCTTATTTATAACAGCTTGGCACGTAATTAATGTTATCTGGCAAATGATGCTTACCCCTCTAGAGGCTGTGATCAGATGTCTGGTAAAGGATTCATACGCTTCTCAAGTACTTCAAACAGATGTTTTTGTGTATGTATTTTTTACCCAGGTCAACCCTGTAAAATGTTACACTACTCATCCCCATTAGCCACTGTTCATGGCAGAATGTCTTAAGAAATGCTGACTTACCCTTGGATGCAGGATAAACACCACATACTCCTGTCAGTCCTGTGTGGACCCACCAGAAACAGGCACTGTTATTCATTTAGTGTCCTGAACCACAGTTTCAGAAGCTCTGGTTTAGTGGGTTAACACCTCCTGGCGTGTGCACAAATATCCTTCCTCTTGTTTAAGTTTTTGATTTTCTGTCAGGTTGCAGTCCCACCTTTCCCTAAACATGTTTTTCGCTGGGATCACATTAACGGGAAATGTTGTTCCTATCAGAAATAACAAGCATGTCAACCTTTTGTGGGTTTTGAGCCACAGTTTAAGAAACATTGTTCGAGACTAGCTTGTTGCCCAGTTTCCATTTCCACTTGTACCTAAACACATTATACAGTATATCGCACCACTGGGTAGGCATTTCAGTCTTTCATGTACCTACATCCATAACCCCAAGGTGGGCTGAGGGCAGGGTAGGAGGAACACGACATATTCCATTTGGTGGATGCTTTTGACCAAAGAGTATTTATCATCGTTGGCCCCAGCGGGAAATTAACCAATAACCACTAGTAGTATTAGTGGCATTGAGCTATATATGATCACATTTGATTTGAAGATTGTAGTTTTAGTTCTACAAATATTTATTGGAGGCAGAGCTGCTCTAAAGGCAAAATCATCTCACTGGTTGAGTTAAACATCAATGGGCGGAGTCAAAGATCCACAATTTGTCTCTCTAAGTAACATTAGACTGAAGCCCAGAGAAAAAGCCCAGAGTAAGAGAGGAGCTAGCTAATATTATGAAGGCTAGCGCTCTTCTGCTAACTGAAAAAGGTTCTATCTATCGAGGTATCTATCTAGGTATCTATCTAGGTATCTATTTCTGCCTCTGAGAAATGTTTGTAGAACTCAAATTCCAATTTCCATTTGATTATTTGTCCTCTCTCTTGCGTCACTGGACCAGCGTCCTGTCTCGTCTATCTATCACAGGCCAGAAACAGTTCATATCCTTTCCCTTGTCCGTTCTTCTCCCTACTGCCCACATATAGCAGTCTGCTAGGGCAGTGGTTCTCAACATCTTCAGCTCAAGGACCCCAGAGAATCCTTCCAGCACAGGTTACATCAAAATCTGAAGGTGAGCATCACTGGACCGACATCCCACGGTGTCCACCTCCATCCACCACTCATGACAGCATTGTCTGCAGACTGAAACATCAACTGATAAAGACAAAATCAACTGCATTTTATGCCTCTTAGCTCTTTAATCACTGTTTATTCTCTATTCACAACACCTGGCAGCTAGACGGCCATGATCCTCGCTTCTAGTTCCAGTGTAGTTAAGACCAGTTGCCCAATCACCAAGGTGTGTTAATGGTTGATGTAGAGTGTGTCGGTTTCAGGGAATCAGTATTCATGCTACCTGTCCCCTGGAGTTTCTAGTACCTAAAAGGACGTTGCGCTCTGTGTTCATCCCATGCTGTTTATATGCTTTCTTCAAACAACCAACTCAACTCAATCCCTTCCTCAAATTTCCTTCCTTCCTCAAATGTTAGTTATGCTAGATCCTTTTCCATTGTCTTTCTTCAGTTTCCTTCAGTCTGAAGATGCACCCTTTTCCTCCATTCCCAAATACCCTCCCACCTCAGTGAAGCTATGCCCCGTCTCCATCTCGCCACCAACCCCTCCCTCCTCTAAGTCATCCTTGAGAGGCAACATTGGCACTATCCCATCCTTTGCCTTCCAACTTATTACATTTCACTCCAATCATATCAGCGATCCTTCTTCCTTTGTCCCTCAGCCTAGATCCTTTCCCCATCAACCCCATCCTC
>CABFOQ010045638.1:0-10978 GCA_900660455.1 Gephyroberyx darwinii | reverse complement strand
AGACGTGAGTGAGTGAGTGAGAGAGTCAGAATGTATGAGTGTGTGTGTGTGTGTGTGTGTGTGTGTGTGTGTGTGCGTGCGTGCATGCGTGTGTGGTGGAAAAGGGGACGGGGGAGGTTGGTTACCGGGAAATTCCTCAATTCTGAAGAACATAAAATGACAGCGCATTACCGAGAGGACAACCCTTATCCCTCTATCAGGCACAGCTTCCAACATCACTGGACTCACAGACCAAGTCAACAAGTGATTACGTGAAGCGACATGCCTTCTTCACTAAGTAAGTAACTTCTGATCGGCGCCGTTTCCTCGTGTGCATCTTCTTGCGTTTGTCCCTCCTGCATTCATCCACGCTCTTCCCTCCCGGACAGATGCTTACGTGCTCCCTGCAGTGATGCTGGCAGCCCTGCTCTTGGGTGTTACCGGAGGCCCGATCGGTGACGCGCCTATCGACAACCCCTCAGGTGACCCTTCAGGTGAAGAGATGGAGGCTGGAGAGACCTCTGATCTGCTGAGCAACTCCCCGCTTTGGGACTTGTTCATTGGGGTCACCGCACGCCACAAGAAGCAGGTGAGCGCTTTACTTTTCTCGTAGGCTGTGGTGTGTCTGTGGTAGCCTAATCGATAGTGACCCGGTAGTCCAGGATTTTCTGTGGTATTTTTTAGATGTAGTGTCTTTTTAAAGTTGTGTTGTGTTGTTGTGTTGTTATGGTTGTATAGTATGCTCCTAAAATGCATTTTATATGCATTCATTTTTAAAAAAAAAAAGCATTTTAGGAGCATACTATGCAAAAGGTGTGGCCGATGCAAGTTCAGACCTATAGTAGGAGCATACTATAGGTCTGAACTTGCAGATTTAAAACAGATTTTAACTGAACTTGCATCGGCCACACATTGTTGTAATGGTGTGGCCGATGCAAGTTCAGTTAAAATCTGTTTTAACCTACACTGCAGGGGCAAAATACTGTTATACTCTTGCTTGATTTTAAAATATCTTTCAAATATCAGTAATTAAATTGCTATAGCAGCCTGGATGGTGTCTCACTCCGATGAGTTCTAGGCCCCTACAGAAGACAAATTGCATTGCTGATCTTCTTCACCAAGTCTATTTTTATTTTTCAGTTTGAAGACGAATTTCAAAATAGTATGAACTATAGCATTCTGAAGGACTACAAAATCCCCAGCGTCGAGGGACGCTGCCCTGGCCTCAACAAGGTATCTCCTTTGTGACCCCTTTCTCTCTAATGCAACCTGCTAAATTGATAACAGAAATACAGAACACATTTGCTGTCGTACAGAATAATGGATTGAGGGTTCAGTAGGGGGTCATTATACCCAGATGTCTGACAAGAGCTTTCCTCTCTTCTCTCCAGGAGTCTTGCCTCCACAGACTGGTCCAGGGCCTGCTGAAGTTCCAAGTTCTTCTGAAGCATGTGGAGAAGGAATATCCCAGAAACTCAATCCTCCCAGAGGCCCAGTCATACAGTAGCAATCTGATCAGTCTGATCAAAGACAAGGTGTGTGGTGTGTGATTTGGGGCAACTATATTAATGCACTTTTTGTTGTAATGGCTTAAATGAATGTCTAATGGCTATGCATCACTGTCACATTATACCACTGCCATGTTTTTTAGTCACCTATCTCACCCCTTTGCCCCACAGATGAAGCACCGTGATCGGGTAAGAGCGCTGACTAGCAGCCAGGAGGAGCAGCTGCTGAAGGAGCTGGAGAACCCTTTCCATAGAAAGATGGCTGCACACAGCGTCCTGTACCACCTCTACTTGTTCCTTGTCGATGGAAAGCGTGCAGTCACTAAAAAGGAGGGCAATTATCAATTACTGTAACTGCAAGTTATAGAGATGAAATTACTTGAATGAGTTACTAAGATATACAACACATAATCTAATGTGTTGTAATCCAACATAGTTACTTTTCCAAATCTTGTTTTGAGTGTTTACATATTTATGGCAGAAAAAAGGGGATTTTATTCAAGCCCAGGCATGGTACAGATTATTTCATTAGTTTAGCACCGTTTCAGTGTTACTGCTGCTTATGTTCAAGAAGAAATCATTGCTAAGGTGTGTCTAAGACCATCGGTGTACTGACAGACTGTTTTATCATCCACTGTTGTTTAATTTATTCAATTTATTTATTTTTTTATGATGCATATGTGTTATTTATTAGCTATCTATGCCATATTAACTTATTTGTAGGAAAATCTATCTTGTTATGAAAACATAGCATTGGAAATATATTTTATACATGACAGTGTGATTGTGATGCATTTACTTTTAGTAAGCAAGCATTTTTGAAAACCATTTGTAGGATCTATTTTGAAGAATGTTTTAATACATAGTATTGATAAAAACTTATTTATTTTCATATGTGGAAGATAAAAAATTAAAATCCACTGAGCCATTTTTAATGTATGTGCTATCAATGAACATAAATTATTTTCTTAATAGTATTTTTATACAACCAGCAAATAAAAAAATGCATTTGAAGAGACCTGAATCTGTTCATTTAAACACACTTATCTCTCTACATTTGTCATCATTACAGAGTTCCTACACATTTTACATTTTGAAGTTCCGTACTTTTCACAGACATCAACATCTCTTGGTCAGTCTTCCATGTATGCTCACAGCAGCTGGGCAATATGACAATCTGACTGGCAAATGGGCCAGATCACCTGTCAGCACCACAGTGGTGGTAATAGCAGTGGTAATACTGCTGAGTGATCACAGGTAGTGGGTCAGTATTACCACTGCCAACTCCTCACGTCCTGGAGGGAACACAGCTGTCCCTCGTTTCCAATCAACCAGCTACCTGCCCGAGCCCTGCAGATTCACAGGAAAGTACAGAGAGGAAGGTGGTGCATATGGAGAGAGCCCTGATACTCTGAAAACGTTTGGTGTTTGGTGAGCCCATGTAAGCGTTGTCTGTGAAGATTACTCCCTGGAACTGAGATAACTGACCTATGTTGACACCTATTTCTGTAGCCTGTTTTTTGAGGAAGCAAACACTGTGGCGGAATAACTGGATGAGCCCTGGTTATTGGACAAATTGACTGAACGCAAGTAATCCCTCTCCGCTCCCCACAGGGAGACGCACAGATCAGGGGGGAGCTGTTCTTTCATCCCCTCACTCCCGGCCCTCTCACCTTTTAATTAAAGAAATCTGTTGTGTTCAACTTATTTAAGATGAGGTTGTCTTTTACAACATAGCTTCTCCAGGATTCCTGGCATAACCTAAAACCAGATTGACATTCAAAATTGAACCTTCACAAATGTAAGAAAACGTCATTTCTCTTAGGATTTATTGCCAGAAATTTCCATTTACAACTTATAGAGCAAAAACACTGCATTGATGGTACATCCATAGACAGGTTACACATTTCCTAACAAAAAAAGACAGAAAATTCCATTCAAAAAGTCTAGATTCCAGCTTGTTGATCCAACTGTCCTCCACCTAAAGAAGACCAATCCTTCGACAATCTCCGTACGTCTATACACAAGGTATCCATATACATTATGCCGTTCGTTCATGAATGTTTTCAAGGAGACGTCAGAGGTTGGACAGTAAGACTTGTGGACACAAAAGGGAGACATAACGCCCATTTCCCAGGTGATTGCTAATGATGGTGGGATCACGTGACCATGATGAAGGGAGGTGATTAGCTGCTCAGCCCCATAGCAAACTAAAAGAAATAGAGCAAGGTCAAAAGTTAAACCAGAGAACTGAGATATCATGGTTCATTTAAACAGCCCAAAGTTTAATTTATTGAAAATGTAATTCTTGTGACAATGATACACAAACACACACTGCAATGGTGCCAATCAGTGTGAAAAACTATCTGAATTAATCTGTACAAATTACATGGTTAAGTACATCTAGAAATTCTGAAGTTGAAGATAGCGAGGCATCAAAGAGCCTGGTCATTTTGGTCTGCATAGGAAGGGGCTACAACTCCCAATCAGATCAGTCGAGTCTACCTGGATGTTCAAATTATTTTGGTGGTAGTGAGAAGTTTTACTGATCATGAAAAGGATATCTCTAATGCCCAAAAATATCGGCGCCAGTTCATAATATTGTGTTAAATACACAAACTTATATGTCCGAAATACAGAACATCTGAACCAGCATAAGAAAGGAGAATTAGTTCAGATTAAAGGTGCCTTTGTTTGGATCCAACTGTGGCTGTCAACACTGCATACTTTTACAGTTTGAACTGGATGTAATTATTTATTGTCCTGGAAAATTTAACTTACACCTCTATACATGTGCATATATAGACTACAGAGGTACTGACTCTCCCTTGAGAATATACTGTTTCATGCTGTGTGAGTAGAATGGTCTCCTCTCTGTAACCTTTGGGCCATACCTTCACATGCCCAGAGGCCCTTGTCACCGTGGCTCCAGAAAGTCTGTTTATCTATGGATGTTCTGAACGAGGACACAACATATGATGCCTTAACGGTCCTTCTATCTCCTTTTGCATCAAACTGTTCCAATGTAAGCACATTCTGTCGTCCTTCTGACGTCCTTGACTGGTACTTAAAGACCAGTGCAAACCCTCTTTTCATTGAAGAAATGTATGTTGCCTATGTGCGGTGTACACCTCTTCCTCTCATGAGATCCCTTTTTGTAATAAATATATATTCAAATAAGACAAACCTCAGACTCAAGAACTTTTCTACATCATTTATCGTGACTTTAATTTGCACAATTAATAATTGTGTTGAGACTGAATGGAAATTGAAACATTTGAATTAATTTCATTTAGCGTGCCTGATCTTAAGATGCAAAACAAGCAATAAAATAATGACCGCAATCAATAATTGAGATCACAATAGTCCGACAACCAATCGTGAGTCTCAATTCTGCCATAATCATGCAGCCCTAATGTACACTGTTAGAGATTTAGTTAAGAAACTGGCCAGTTAGCACAACCACTCTACATGTACCTCGTGATGTGTAGCTGTGCAAATCGTTAGTGTCACATTTCACAACTGTCTTCTGTTTTGGGTGTTGCACAATTACATGCATAGATTTTTAGATGTTGGAAACCATAATTTCAGAAAATCTGTTCTTGAGACATTCTTGAGACTGCACATACCTCAAGAACGTGGGTTCGGGCATGCCTGGATCTGCTCCTCGTTTGAAACCTGGAAATGAAAAATATAATAAAAAGGGAATTGAAGGTTACTAGTGCAAGTTATGGAAAATCCCTGAGACAATAGTGACACTGTGAGAAGTCTCCAGGTTTCTTTAAAATAACTCGTTAGCATTGCTCATTGAAACAAAAGGGCACAGCTAGCTGCGAGCATCTGGTGAAGAAAAACTGGCTAAAATGGAAATTGTATCTCCAAGTACATCCAAAAGTGAACAGTCAATCATTTTTAGCTCAAAAGCAAAAAGTACCTTGCCTTTTGGCAAGGGAGGTGAACTTTTTAAAGTTATTTCAAAACATTTATTTGGAATTTTTCGTTTGAGTTCTATGCAAAGCACTCTATTCTATCAAAGTGAAAACAAAATTGTTGAAATGTATGTGGAAGTTGCTAGTGTGGCAACTTACCCTGAACAAAGCAAAGGGGGCGGAACTTGATTTCTGTTATTTTAATTTTATCCATCCACACACATTTTTTCACTTTAGAATAGGATAGTGCTTTGCATAGGACAGTGTATGGGGGGGTTTGTTGTAGTGCACCCCTGCAAACCCTTTCATATATTTAAGTCCTATTTGTGTTGGATAACACATCAGAATGCTCTACTGACAGCTGTAGGTCTTCCAGGATTAGTGTTGTGGAATAGAGGGAATGGATAGTTACAGAAACCCAACATCTGGAATTCATATTGTGTACAGATTGTCACTGTAAAACAAAACTACTACTGGCTTTCCTGACTTCATTCATAAGAGCTGCATCACTCAAAACGAAACAGATCTTACTAGTATGTGGTTTCCCAAAACACCAAAAATAGCCCTACACTAGTGTTGAAATGGAGGTTAGATAAGGGCAAATGCAGAATAAGAGAGAGGGTGAATCAGATCAAAGAAAGCATGACATTAGTGCTGGTGTTTCCAATATGCTGAGGGGCAACTCCACAGGGTGTGAAGTCACACAGGCAAAAGTACTGCAAGGACTTAACTTCCTCATGTTAACACCAAAATACATCCAGTCTACACCAAAACGCCCCCAGACGTATCCATGAAAACACTAGTTCACAAGGGGGACAATTTTGAAAACTGTCGCCGACTACCCAGGAGATCACTACAACTAACTACTTAACTTGCGATATGTGAGACGCAAATGTTACTACCACTGGCTGTATCTGTAGCCTTTCCAGATGTCCGCACCACGTTGAAAACAGTGCACTCTTTATATTTAGGCCATACTGAAGCAAATGCTTCATGTTGGAAGTGCTCTCCCCTTGCAGGAAATTGTGTTGCGGGAGCGACATTTGGCTGATGCTGACTTCATCTTTTCCCACAGGGTTCCGCCAAATTTTAGAGCATTTGCAATGGTCAGCCATGCGCCAGCATGTAAACTAGCGAATAAACACATTGATGCACAATGTAATCAATGACATAACACTAAGTCCTTGCAGCAGGCCTTGTCCAAGTTCCAAACTGGAATCTGTTCTTGATACCAAACCCCACCTACAATACATGTAAAATTTCCATTCATACCCATCTCCAGAGCCTAATTATTCCTTTCATTCATAACTTGAAGGTGTGTAGAACTGTTGAAATTACAATTCATTAAAACAACTCTGAAAAACCTACTTTGACACATCCTGAGTGTCATTTTTCTTCTTCTCGGCAAAAAATTGTCTTTAAAAGGATATAGTGTCATGTTACTGTACTGTTGCCATTTGGATCTAACTTCCAGTAAATTTACCCATGTGATGCATGTCGTGAACCGCAACATCTGAAAACACAAATGTGTGACGGAAACACTAACGTAAGGCGTATTCTACACTTACTCAAAACCCTTGACTTCACCCAAAGTATGGTAGTGTTGAGATGGTGGTTAGATTAGGGTAGCAAAAGCTGTGAAAATATCTTAAATGTATGAAATGTAAGAGAAATGCAAGATGAAGAAAGGAAGAGGAAATCACACCAGTGAACGCAAGACATCGCTGCTAGTGTTTCCAATATGCTGCGGTTCAGGCAAGGTCCCAACTTGCTCATGTTAACGAGATGAGAAACGGAAACAACCGGCCCTGTGAGGTGATGTGTAAAAAGATAAGATTATCCACCCTACTGTAACTATATATAAATGTGATGCATGACTTATGTTGTGTAGCTTATTCGGCATACACTTCGGTGTTTGTAGTTTCGCCTCTGCTTGCAAGTATTAATACAACTAAGAGACTGGGTGTCTGACATATATTGTGTTATAGCTTCATTGAGCTGCTCTAACCAACTAGACAAAGTGCAGTTAATATTATAATTGCCACGACACGCTAACATTAGCTAGTAAGGCATATAGCTGATGGCTGAATTGCTAAGCTAACGTTAACTGTCTAGCGAGGGAGGTTTATTCAGCTACCCAGTCTCCACCTCCCCCGGTTCGGATACTGACCCAGGTAGAGCACCGTAGGAATGAAGCCCCATCGGATGACAAACTGGCCGCCCTGGAACAGCTGCTGCAGCCGCTGTTTGGTCTCTTTGCTTAGTTTAGCCATGTGTTTTTCTACAGAGCCTCAGAGATGGCGATTCTGCTGCCAAGGACAAGGAAGCGGAAGTGACGTAGGCGAAATGTGAGCGTAAATTGACATATTCTGTCGTATATCACCATCTAGAGGACAAATCCAGAATTGCTGCCAAAAATGAACTGCCGTGCCAGGCGTTTGGTACATGACCTTATCTACTTTATTTTTTCTCATATGGTATCACTGTAATATTCCAATAGGCGCTTATAGTTGATATTTGAATGGTATCTTTCTAAAAAATGTATTATAGGAATATATACGTGTATTACTACTATTATAGGATTACTACTAGGGTTTTTTTTGTAAGGAGTTTACGACACCCTGGAACAAAGGAAGACGTGTTGATATGGTAATGTGAAATGTAACTGTGTAAATTCTCATTTCACATCCTGGTTACATGCTGTTAAATTTGTATTTCCGAGGCATGGTAAATTCCCATTCATTTTGGGGAATTTCGCTGGTTTGGCTGTTTGCATGTCTGCTCCCATGAGCAGCAACGATGTGATTAAATTATAATTGGCCTGGTTTTGACCTCGTGATTGGATTTCATGAGGCGGTCTTTGCAACCACTCCTAAGTTTTATTTGAACTTTGACCTGCCAGGCCACCTGTGAATCCTGGTTCTGCCTATATCAGCAACCTCAGACCAGTCACATCCAGTGCTACATGTCACATACATTGTAAAACCAGAGATAAATAATTCGTAGTAACACAGACACAGACACCCAGTAAAGCTCACTTCACTCTTTTGGCCTGATGAGGGCGCTATAATTAAAGGTCAAAATTTTCAACTCTCAACATTGCAAATTACACTGATTGATCTGATGGAGATGCTATAATTAAAGCAATAAAAGGTCAGAGTTTCAAACTTTAAAAGGCTGTAGCTGCTATACCTACGGTCCAATTCTGATGACTTGGAGGAATGATTTTGGTTTCTTTGAGTATAATAGAAAGATACTAACTTATTCAATTAATTATTTTAATGGCAAATGTAAGTTTACAGATACTCACCCTATTCCAATTTATAAGAATTTATATAGATCAATATATTAATACTATTCTACTGGATACTCATCCAATAATAAAGATGTCAAATTGTCTGTACCCCTCACTACTTTGTATGCATTCTATATATATCCTATATGTATGTTTTTTCCTAATATAAAGGGTCTATAAATTGATCGGTGATGCGGCCCAATGCAGAATAGGTATCAGTCTATATTATATCATATGGCAGTACTTCTGTATTTCTTTTCCATCTGTTAAAAAAGTCCTCAATAACTAGAGCTAGGGCCATGGCCAAGCCACATTTTTTATTAATATCAATGTAGTTTCTAGACATTGATTGGGACTGTGGGGATGTTCAGGCAGAGACACAGACACAACTGACAACCCAACAGGCAAGTGAAATATAGAAACACTTTATTCCCAGAAGCTCTAGCATTGAGTTATCTTCAGACAAAAAGGCCAAAATAAACAGTATGATGTTCAAGAGCTTACCGTTTCACATTCTGTAAACCCACATACAGAAACAGGATGATTGTTGTCCACCAAACTATGGACACTTAACAGCTCGAGCACACAAAACAACAGAATACACTTCAGCTTGAACATAAGGGTGGAGTCGGATGAACACTTTAGATACCTAATGCATCAGATGGGTGGTACTGTAGATACCTCCACGCTCTCTGACATGACGATGACAAGTAGAGACAATGAGGTGGTGAAGGGACATAGGAAACACATCACTTAAGTACTACGAACATCTGAAATGGAGGGTGGATCAGAATGGACAGTATAGTCCAACGCTTTCCATGTCATTAAGCATCTGAAAAGATTGAATGGACGTAAAGCAATTCATCCTTGATCAAGCTAGGTGGAGGCTACACAACATCAGATGTATCCTGTTCTTTTAGATCCGTGCAAGTAGGTTAAAGTTAGGGGTGGAATGTGGATTATGGGGCAAACCATTTTGCTTGTCCTTTTAACACTGTGGGAACCAATACAGATAAACGAAACACAGCTCTTTCTCACAGGAAAATACCACAGTTCAGAGTCAAGCCTCTTTTTTTATATGAAAATACCAAAGATGAAAACACAGCTCTTGCTCTTTCAAGTGCAAAATTCAACACTTCACACATCATACACACATCTTCCCTAAAGCAGAAAGTCCTTGTCATTTATAAGAACTTTGATTTTTATTTTGCCATGAGACAGTGATTCAGAAAAGTGCTAGAGAAGCGAGAGGGAAGAACACAAATATTGCTTCCACATCATGACAACAACATTGTACGATTGTAAACACAAAGAACCAATTATTACCATCTTGGTTGATCATTCAGTGGTTATTACTCTGATGTTTTTGGGAAGAATGCAGAACTTGTAATAAGTGTTGCTTTATTATTACATAATAACAGGAGTGTGAACGGAGGGGGGAGTCCAATCTTCCCAAAAATGCTGGAGAGAGGATATGTATTGCTATGGGAAGGGATTCATTGTTTAAAAAAGTACTAGAAACACTAGTTTCAATTAGGAGAATCATACCTTGTTCATTGTATCAATCAGCAGCCTTTATTCTAAAAACAGTTGTACATACACACATACAGATTACACACTCAAGCACGTTCATACATACTCAACATCAGCCCACTGACAAATTGGGGCATGGTAAGGATGGATGTACAGAAAAGCCATGCGGGGCAACAAATGTCTTAAAATACTCCATTTTCCAAATCCTCTCTGAGACAGTTCTAGTGCATCCATTTACAACAGGCTGCTCTGCAAGGGACCTGCAGTTCTGTCCTGCCACGATTTGAGGGAAGTAGTGCACGACTAGTTCAATGAAGCTGGGAGTGTCGACCCAGACTTCCTGCCTCCATCAAGCCCAGATGAAACTCTTTATGTTGGGGTATAGGAGCAGAGGAGGCTGGGGTCTGGAAGGCTGAATGGAGTGGGACAGGGGGCTGGTTTACAGTACAGCGAACGAAAGACACTGAAAGGCAGTGGGAGATAGGAGGAATGTGCGTTCATGAGTTTGTGGTCCATTGCAATTGGCATGGCTTGGAGCTCCAGGTCACAGGTACAGGGTCACATGATCAGAGGTGAGGGTTCAGGATAGTCAGGAGTCATTAGGGGTTCAAAGGTCAGAGCCAAGGTGCACGCTGATGCTGGGCGAACGCTGCGTGTGGTTTGGCCCAGGACTCAAGTACCCTAGCCCTTCCTCCTGCAGGCTGCATGAATAGCGTCCAGCTTCAGAGGCAGTG